>JAAAKG020137904.1:0-12785 GCA_010014905.2 Druon quercuslanigerum
AGGACCTTCAGAAGGTCCTGGGTTCAGATCCCAGCGGAGATAGAGACATTTTTTTCACAATCTTAACATTTTTAACAATATTGATATAGACCAGTAGGCAAAAAAAATTAACATCTAATATTAATAATAAATATTCCCTGGTAAACAACCCTAAGATCAACAATAATTGGACTAATTGGTTTAAAAACTCAACTTTTTTGTTAAGATTCCATCTCTTTTGGTAAAAAATACAATTTTTTTATTTTTTTAAATTTTTATTTAAATTTTATTTAAAAGAATTTATTCCCCTGTGGTGAGATCATTTTTCGATGTGAAGTCTTTTACAATATTTTATTTTTTCTCTTTTATATTAGTTATTTATCAAATTAAATCAAAGGGAAAAAAATGTGTGGTATGGTGTATATACGGTCACTTGTTACAAAGTGGTCCAACAGCCTAATTTATTTTTTATTTTTGCAAAAAGAAATATAGCATGACTCGATTCGCATGTTCGCTGAAGCACGAAGCTTCTAATTCATTCTGAATTTGACAAACGAGCAGCTGCAATAAAATAATATATTAAAAGATTGAAGATCTTGACTCGAATCATTTTAATCTTTCTTTGCCTCTCCACGCGTGCTAAATTAATTGAGTGGAAAGATTTCAAGTAGAGTTGATTGCCGTTTAAAAAGTTATTGTGTAAAGGTGTCAAGGCATCCCACCTTTTCGATATTAAAGACTTTCTTATGTAACAAAAAATACCTCTATTATCAAGCCAGTTTTAATGAAGGTGCCATTTTACCGCAACCATGACAAATTCATAATTTAATCATAATTAACGTCCAATTCCTTTGATTTTTTTACATACTGTACACGTCATTTTCACTGGTCATAATTTAAGAATTTTCAATTACTAATCTAAAGAATTTAATAAATTGGAATTTTTAATCTTCAGAATTAAATTATATTTTATTATTTATTTTATAAATTGAACTTTTTAAAAAAAGGCATTCAACATTTCAATCAAAAAATTTAAATCTTCAAAATTGAACTGCTTAAAAAAAACTTTCAAAATTAAATAACATTCAAATATAAATCATAAAAATAAAATAAATTGCAATTATTTATATAAGAAATCTTTCAATTGATGAAATTTTTATTTGTTTAATTTACTGTTTAATTTCTGTAATTTTGATGATTTATAATTAATATTTCTCTAATTTTGAAGATTTGGAATTAAAAGATTCACTTTTGATATTTAAAATCATAAAACTTTGGAAAAGTTGAATTATATTTTGTTGCATTGGAGATTTTTCAATTAAAATTTTTCAAAATTATAGAAAATTGAATTTTAAATCTTTGCAATCGTTGAATTTTTAATTTAGGTGATTTACCATTTATAAATTACGTACGATTTAAAAATTATACAAATTAAAATTTTAAATATTTAAAATTGAAGCATTTTTAATTTAAAAAATTTATAAATTAGACAAGCTTTAAATTTTATAATTAAAAATTCTGTAAACGTAATGTTTTATTTTCGAAATGTCTTCAATTTAGCAGAATGAGAATTACAAAATTGACCTCTGATCTTCAAAACCATCCAAATTTAAGAATTTTTATCTATAAATCTTTAAAATTAAAATGTCTTTAATTTTGAGAATTAACAATTAAAAATTATATGCGTTTTAAGTTTTCAAATTAATAATTCTGTAATTCTGATGCTTTATAATAAAAAATTCCTTATTTGGTAGATCTAAAATTAATAACTTGACTTTTGTATATTCAAAATCATCCAAATGTAATAACTTTTATTTATAAATATATAAAATTGAATTATTTTCATTTTGAAAAATTGGCAAACAAAATTATGCAAGTTTTAAGTTCTACGATTTAAAATTATTTAATTTTGATGCTTTATAATAAATATTTTTCTAATTTGGAATATTTAAAATTGAAAGATTTATTTTTGATCTGTAAAATCACAAAACTTTGGGAATGTTTAATTACATTTTGTTACATTGGAGATTTTTCAATTATAATTTTTTAAAATTATAGAAAATTGAATTTTAAATCTTTGCAATCAAAGAATTTTTAATTTAGATAATTTACAATTGATTAATTACGTAAGATGTAAGTTTTACAATTAACAATTTTGTAATTTTTATGCTTTATTATATTCGAAATTTTTTCAATCTGGAAGATTTGAAATTGAAAAAATGGCTATTGATCTCGATAATCATAATAATTTAGGAACTTTTATTTAAATGCTTTAAAATATACACATTTTTTAGTTTTGGATCTAAAAAATTATATAAATTTGAATTTTAAATAATTAAAATTGAAGCGTTTTTAATTTTTAAAACTTATAAATTTATAAATTAAACAAGCTTTAAATTTTATTATTAAAAATGCTGTAAATTTAATTTTTGATTTGCGAAATGTCTTCAATTTAGCAGATTTTGAATTACAAACTTGACTTTTGATCTTCAAAACCATCCAAATTTAAGAATTTTTATAAAAATCTTACAAATTAAAATGTTTTTAATTTTGAAAATTAACAATTAAAAATTATATAAGTTTTAAGTTTTAAGTTTTAAAATGAATAATTCTGTAATTCTGATGCTTTATAATCAAAATTTTTAATTTTCTAGGTCTATAATGAATAACTTGACTTTTCTATATTTAAAATCATCTAAATGTAAAAAAAAACTTTTATTTTTGAATATCTAAAAGTAAAATATATGCATTTTGGAAAATTGGTAATAAGAAATTATGCAAGTTTTAAGTTTTGCAATTTCAAAATTTTGTAATTTTGATGCTTTATATTCAAAATTTCTTAAATTTGCAAAATATAGAATTGAAAACTAGATTTTTGATCTTTAAAATCATCGAAATTTAAGAATTTTTATTTATAAATTTTAAAAATTGAAATCTTTAATTTTGAAAATTTACAATTTATAAATTGTGCAAGCTTTAATTTTTACGATGAAATATTCTGCAATTTTTTTATTTTATATTGGAAATTTCTTCAGTCCAAATATAATCATTTTTTTATTTTACATTCGAAATTTTTTCAATTCAAATATAATCATTTTTTTATACATATTGCATATTCAAGTGTTTTTAATTTGCCTTATATTTGAAATTTCATCAATTTGGAAAATTTGAAATTAAAAAATTGACTTTTTATCTTCAAAATCTTTCAAATCTAGAAATTTTCATTCAAACATTTTTTGAACTTTTTTTTTTAAATTTTTAACTATACTAAAATTTGGAAATTTAGGTTTTAAATCTTTGAAATTCAAGGGTTTTTAATTTTGACAATATAAAATTAAAGATAATGCATTCCGGTGCTTTGTATTAAAAAATTGTTCAGCTTTAAGGATTTATGAATGAAAATTTTAATGTTGATTTTCAAAATCATCCAAATTTAATAATTTTTATCATACAACTTTAACATTGAAGTATTTTCAATTTTGAAATTTTACAATTATTAATAATAAACATTTTAAATAATACAAATAAAACATTGAGGGATCGCTTAAAATAAATAGATTTTCATTTCTCGTTGCAAAAATCGCTATCAATATCGAATTCAAAGAAACTTGGCTATAATCAATGTAACCAAGAAAATTCTTCGCGCGCCACTATTCCTCAATTATGCAACTTCCGGGAAGTCCGTCACTGCTGACATCGTTCTCAGGGCCTCTGGAAACGCCACGCGTACTTTGAATTTCAGATCTTAATTAATTTTTCAATTTTATTGTTATAAACAAAAAAATTTAATTTATTAATTATTAGTTAATTCCTAATGTAAAAATATAAACAATTTAAAAATGCGTTAATAGAGAAATTTTATAAATACTAAGAGTTCTTAATGTTTTTGAAAAAATTAATAATAATTTCGAATTGCAAGCGCTTAAAATTTAAAAAAATATTAATCGCTTTTTAATTTAAAAAGTTGCAAATCAATTTAAGATTTGGAAAAACTTAAAAAAGGCACAATATTTTAAATGGAATAAAGATAATTGAACTTGAATTGTTCCTAAATTGAAGCGTTTAAATTTAATAATTTAAAATTAAAAGTGTTTAAAACTGAGAACTTCAAAATCAGAAACTCTCATAATTTAAAAATTTCAGACTAAAACTTAAAAAATTGGACGATTACAAAATGTTAAAAATTGAATGATTTCAGATTAGAATTTAAAAAACTTAAATAACGAATTATTAACACTATTTGATTAATGGATGAGAATACTGTTATTTCAATTACTTAGACTTAACTTAACTTTAAACTTCAATTATAGAAACTCAATAAAAACTAATATTTTTTGGTCAAAAACTTGGTTGAAAGTTGACCTAATTTCTTAAAAATTAATTTTTTTATATGAACAATCGTCTCTTTGTTTTAAAAAGTTTTTTTTTTTAGTTTAAAATTCAAGTAGTTTCTTGAAAATTATTTTATTGTCATAAAAATTGATCTTTTTCTGTAGAACCTTAATCTTCTTGGTTATGAAATAAATAGTTTGTTTAGAAATGCAACTCTTTTTTTGGCAATTAATTTTTTTAAGATTAATTTCTTTCTGTTTAAAATTTATCTCTTTCGTGAAAAATTTAACTTTTTTCTGAAAATTCTTTTTTATTTGTTATGATTTAATTCCTTCATTGAAAATATAAATACTCCACTTTTCATTGAAAATTGATCATTTTTGGTTGAATTATTAGTATGATAATTAAAGTGTCTGGTCCAAATTAACTTTTTTTTTAAATTCATATTTTTGGTTAATTATTCTGCTGCAAATTTGTTTTTTTTTTTGTGAAAAAATAATTTTTTTATGAAGATGTGACTTTTCCATTTCTTATTGAAAATTTTCCCTTTTAATATTGAAATTGCAACTGTTTGGTAGAAGATTAAACTTTTTGCTTAAAAATAAAAATATTTGTTGGAAAATTTAACTATTCTGTTATAAACTTAGTTTTTGTGTTGAAAATTAATCTTTTTTATTTGGAAATGTGGCTAAATTTATCATTTTGTTGGAGGATTCAATTAGTTTGGGCAAAAATTCTACTATTTCATTGAATAACAACTATTTTGCTGATAATTCGTTGAAAATTTATCTATTTTACTGAAAATTCTTTTTTTTTTTTAGTCAAAAATTAAATTTTCTTCTCCGTAAATATAATTATTCTATCCATTTTTGAAAATAGAACATTTTTGCTCTTTTTTAATTTTATTTTTCAATTAAATTTTTTCATTTAAAATATTAACTATTATATGTTTTGTTAAGAGATCATTTTTTTGGAAATAAATATATTACTTGAATTAAATGTTAACTTTTTTGTAAGAAATTCAATTTTTTGGATGAAGATTCTTAATTTTATTTGAAAATTAGACTCTTTTCATTATTATTCATAATTTTTAGTTAAAAAATTAAACTCTTTTTGTAGAAAGTTTGTATTTTTAATTTAAAAATTCAAAAAATTGATAACTTATTAAAGTATTTGGTCAAAATTAACATTTTTTTTGAAACTCATATTTTTGGTTGTAAATTAATCTACTTTAATCGAAAATTAAAATTATTAGTTAAAAATAAAACTATTCATTTGAGAATTTTACTATTCTGTTGCAAATTATTTTTTTTTGTGAAAGAGTAATTTATTTCTGAAGATGTGGCTTTTCCAGTTTTTGTTAAAAGTTTTTCCTTTAAAAGTTTAAATTGCAACTATTTGTTAGAAAATAAAACTTTTTAGTTAAAAATAAAACTATTTGTTGGAAAATTAAACTATTCTGTTGAAAAATTAGTTTTTTTGTTATTAAAAATTAATTTTTTTTATCTGGAAATTTGGCTAAATTTATAATTTTGGTGGAGGATTCAATTAGTTTAGGAAAAATTCTACTATTTGATTAAATATGAACTATTTTGTTGATAATTCGTTTTTTGTTAACATTTTTTTTTATTAAAAATTTAACGAATTCATTTTTGGTTAAAGATTCATCTCTTCAGTTTAAAACTGAACTATTTTGCAAAAAAAATTTTTTAATTAAGTAATAATTTTCTTCCACGTAAATATAAATATTCTATTCATGCTTCACAATTGAACATTTCTGGTTGAAAATTCATCTATTTTTGCAAAAAACTACTTCTTGGTTAAAAACTCATAATTAATAACTCAAAATTATAATTTTTAGTTAAAATATTAACTATAACATGTTTCGTTGAAAACATAATTTCTTTTTGAAAAATCAATTACTGGAATTTTAAAAGAAAATCAATATTTTTGGTTGAAGATTCATCATTTTATTTGAAAGTTGCAAAATTTGGTAGTAAATTAATTTTTTCTTGAAAATTCATACTTTCAGGTTAAAAATTAATCCTCTTTTGTAGAAAGTTTTTGTTGTTGGTTTAAAATTTTCACAACTTAGTAGAAAGTTAAGCTATTTTTTTTCAAACTTTAAAATTCAACTATTTGGCAGATAATTCATCTGCTATGTGGAAAATTAAACTTGTTTGTTTAAAATTTATCATTTTGGTTGATGATTTAAATATTTCCGCTAAAAATTCTCGTATTAGGTTGAAGATCAAAACTTTTTTCTTAAAAATGTGTTGTTTTGTTTATATTTTTTAAACTGATAATTTTACGTTTCCATTTTTGGTTGAAAATGTATCTTTTTTGTTTAAAAATTCATCTTTCTGGGCTGGAAAAAAACTTTTCGTCGAAAATTTAAATTGTCAATTTGAAAATTCAACTGATGTCTAAAAATAATTGACTTTTTAGCTTGAAAATTAAACTATTTGTTGCAAAATGAAACTATTCTGTTGAAAACTTAGTTTTTTTTGTTGTTAAAAATTAATTTTTAAATTTAAAAATTAATTTTTTTTTCATCTTTTTTTCATCTTGAAATGTGGATAAATTTATCATTTTGGTAGAGGATTCAATTAGTTTAGGGAAAAATTCTACTATTTGATTGAAAATGAACTATTTTGTTAATAATTCTTTTTTTAAATATTTTGTTGTTGAAAAGTTAACGACTTTATTTTTCTTTTTGAGATTCATCTCTTCAGTTTAAAGTTTAACTATTTCGCTAAAAATTCTTTTTTTTACTTAAGAAATAATGTTTTCCCCGTAAATATAAATATTCTATTCATGCTTCAAAATTGAAAATTCTGGTTGAAAATTCATCTATTTTTGTACACAATTGCTTCTTAGTTAAAAACTCATAATTAATAATTCAAAATTTCATTTTTAGTTGAAATATTAACTATAACATGTTTCTTTGAAAACATATTTTCTTTTTGAAAAATCAATTACTTGAATTTTGAAAGAAATTCAATATTTTTGGTTGAAGATTCATCATTTTTTTTTTTAAATTCATCATTTTTTTTGAAAATTCTAAAATTTAGTTGTAAATTAACTTGTTTCTTGAAAATTCATACTTTCAGGTTAAAAATTAATCCTCTTTTGTAGAAAGTTTGTATGTTTTGTTAATATTTCGTTTGTATCTTTTTTGTTTAAAAATTCATCTTTCTGGGGTGGGAAAAAACTTTTCGTCAAAAATTTAAATTGTCAATTTGAAAATTCAACTGATGTCTAAAAATAATTGTCTTTTTAGCTTGAAAATTCAACTATTTGTTGGAAAATGTAAGTATTTTGTTAAAAACTTAGTTTTTTTTGTTGTTGAAAATTAATTTTTTTCATCTGGAAATATGGCTAAGTTTATCATTTTGGTAGAGGATTCAATTAGAGTTTATTCTATTATATGATTGAATATGAACTATTTTGTTGATAATTCGTTTTTTTGTTAAATTTTTTTTCTAATTGAAAATTGAACGACTTAATTTCTGTTTTGAGATACATCTCTTCAGTTCAAAATTTAATTATTTTGCTTAAAATTCTTTTTTTTTCAGTTAAGAAATAATTTTCTTCCTCGTAAATATAAATATTCTATTCATACTTGAAAATTGAACATTTCTAGTTGAAAATTTATGCATCTTGTTGAAAATTCATCTATTTTTGTAGAGAATTACTTCTTGGTTAAAAACACATAATTAATAATAGAAAATTATACTTTTTTGTTAAAATATTAACTATAACATGTTTCGCTGAGAACTCATTTTTTGGAGAAATCAATTACTTGAATTTTGAAAGAAATTCAATATTTTGCTTTAAGATTCATCATTTTATTTGAAACTTAATAGAAAATTAAACTATTTTTTTCAAAGTTTAAAATTGAAGTATTTGGCAGATAATTCATCTGTTGTGTAGAAAATTAAACTTGTTTCCTTAAAATTTATCATTTTGGTTGAGGATTCAAATATTTTCATTCAAAATTCTAGTATTAGGTTGAAGATTAAACTTTTTTGTTGAAAATTCGTTTTTTTTAAATTCTTCTTTCTTGTCTGGGAATAAACTTTTTGTCAAAAATTTAAATTTTCAATCTGAAAATTCAACTGCTTTCTAAAAAAAATTGTCTTTTTTCATGAAAATTCAACTATTTGGTTGAAAATTCTTACATTTCCGCAAAGTCTTGTCTGACTCGTACAGACTTTTCCACTGTGAGCTTTCAATCCCTCACACTGAATGAACACTGATCAACATTAATTGCATTGCAAATGCATCTACATCTACATTCTAATGCGTGTTATGTCCATTGAAAGACTATAAAACCTTATCACTAATCACTATCAGAGAGCTATCTTCCGATTTGTCAGCGATTTTCTGATCGAGATACTCGATAAGAAAAACGAAGTGGCCACTTGGGATGCAAATTTACCTTCTGTGTTCGACCAACGCTTATAATGTTTTACATACATAGTATATTGGCACGTCCAAGTGCAGTTAATGACCTCCTCTGTTAACGAACGTCAGCACTCTAATTGAGAAGCAGGATGATATTTTTCCGGTCAAGTAGAGTGAGTAGTGCGAGTCTATTCATATTGCCTTACAATTCAATTGGAATGTTCCTTTAAAAAAAATTTTTTTCGTAATTTTCCGGTCAGCAAACATTTTTCTAAATAATAAAACTAAGGAGTTTCATATCTGAAAGAAGGGTTCGATTTAAATATAAAATACTAAATTACAAAATAAAAAAAAAAAATTGAAGAATCAGCAATCTTCTGAATTCGAAGTATTCAAAATTAATATCAAATCATTTTTTATTCAACAATTGATCAAACTTTTCTCGAATTTAGGGTTTTTTTTCCTTTTTGGAAAAAATGATTATGTTTTTATATTTAAATATCTTCAGGTTAAAAAATTTGACAATATTTACTTTTAATTAGTTTGAAAGATTTCACAAAAATTTAAAAGATTGTATAAATCTTTCAATGATTTCACAGAGATTTAAAAAATTTTTTTAAACATTTCGAATGTTTCGAGGATACTAAACAAATTGTAACATTGCAAAATATTTCAATAGATTACAAAAATTACGAAAATTTCAACCAACATCAGATTTGAAATATTTGACAAATATTTCACGAAGATTTAGAAAGATTTCAGTGATTTCACAAACATTTCAAATACTTCAAAGATTTAAAATAATTAGAAATTTTTATTTTGATAAACTTCACAGAGGCTTTAGAAATTTGACAAATATTTCAAAGGTGACGCAAATATTTTAATAGTTAATTAAAAAATATTTTTTTTAAATTCACAAAAACTTAACAATTTTAAAGAATATTAAAGAATGAAAAGAATTTAAATAGGTTTCATGAAGGTTTCAATGATTTCAAAAGGACTTGAAACAAATTTACAAAAATTTGAAAGTAAAAAAAATTTCAAATGATTTCAAAATTTTCACAAAAATTTTGAATATTTAACAAAATATTAAAATGATTTCACAGATTTATCAAAAAAAAAAATTACAACTATTACACGAATCTTTCAATGATTCTACAAAAAGATTTCAAAAAATGCAATACAGATTAAAATTTTTAAAAGATTTTAAAAGAATTAAGAAATTTCAAAGGAATTCATTAGATTTCACAAAGGTTTCAAAGATTCCAAAAAATCTTCCAGATTTTACAAAGATTATAGTGATATTGTAATTAACATTTATTTCAAAGATTCAATTTTCAATAGTTTCACAAAGATCAAAAAATTGCGAAGATCCTAAAAGAATTGAAAAATTTCAAAAGATTTTAATAGATTTCAAAATGTTTTTGAACTTCTCAAATGATCTTAAATATTTCACAAAGATTACAATGATGTCGCAATAATTTCAAAGATTTTAAAGATTTCAAATTTTCCAAATCTTTTAAATCTTTACAAAGTTTTCAATGATTTTACAAAGCTTCAAAAATATTCTAAATTTGTAAAAGATATCACGAACGTTTAAAACTTTTGAAAAGATTTCAATCATTTCAATAATATCAAAATAATTTCAAAGATTTAACAAAAGTATTTTAAAACGTTTCCAAAATTTTCAGAAAGATTTCAAAAAGATATAAAAAAATTTCAAATAATTTTTAAAATTTCACAAAGATTTGGAATATTTAACAAAATATTCAAATGATTTCACAAAGATTTCAAAAAAAAATTTGCAACGGTTACATGAATCTTTCAATGATTGTATGAACAGATTTTTAAAAATTTCACACGGATTAAATTTTTTTAAATTTATAAAATAATTAAGGGATTTCAAAAAAAAAACAATAAATTTCACAAAGATTTCAAACTTTTAAAAAGATCTTCAAGATTTCAAAAAGATTACAATTATATTGTAATTCACATTGCTTTAAAAGATTCAATAAATATTTTAAAGATTTTAAACAACTTCAAATGATTTCAAATATTTCAAAAATATATACATTTCAATAATTTCACAATTATTAAAAAAAAATTTATAAAGATTAAAAATTTGCGAAGATCCCAAAAAAATTTAAAAAGACTTTAATAGATTTCAAAAAGTTTTTAAACTTTTCAACAGATTTCAAATATTTAAAAAAATTTCGGAGGTTTCAAAAAGCTTTAATGCTACCAAAATTATTTCAAAGATGTAACTAAAGTATTTCAAAGGTTTCCAAAAATTTCAGAACTATTTTTAATTTTTCAAAGATTTAACAAATATTTTAAAAAGGTTCCCAAAAATGTCAGAAATATTTTTAATTTTGTTAAGATTTCGCAAAGGTTTTAAACTTTTTAGAAGATTGAAAGATTTCTCAAAAATCTCAATGATATCAAAATGATTTTAAAGATTTAAAAAAGTGTTCAGAAAGATTATGAAAAAATTTATAAGATTTAAAAGATTTAACTAAAGTATTTCAAAAGGTTTCCAAAAATTTCAGAAAAATTTTTAATTTTTCAAAGATTTAACAAATATTTCAAAAGGTTTCCAAAAATGTCAAACAGATTTTTAATTTTTAAAGGTTTAACAAATATTACACAAGGTTTCCAAAAGTTTCTGAAAGATTTTTAATATTTTAAAGATTTTACAAAGGTTTTAAACTTTTCGAAACATTTAAAAGATTTCACAAAGATAACCGATATCAAAATGATTTCAAAGATTTTTTAAAATTTCGAAGATTTCAAAAAGCTTTCAATGAAATTAAAATGATTTCAAAGATTTAACAGAAGTATTTTAAAAAGGTTTCCAAAATTTTCAGTAAGATTTTTAGTTTTTCAAAGATTTAACAAATCTTTCAAAAGATTTCCAAAAATGTCAGAAATATTTTTAATTTTTTAAACATTTCGCAAAGGTTTTAAACTTTTTAGAAAATTTAAAAATTTCTCAAAGATCTCAATCACAACAAAATGACTTCAAAGATTTAAAAAAGTGTTCAAAAAGATTTTGAGAAAATGTCAATGATTTCAAAGATTTAACTAAAGTATTTTAAAAGGTTTTCAAAAAATTCAGAAAGATTTTTATTTTTTCAAATATATAACAAATATTTCACAAGGTCTCTAAAAATTTCTCAAAGATTTTTAATATTTTAAAGATTTTACAAAGGTTTTAAACTTTTCGAAAGATTTCAAAGATTTCACAAAGATATCCGATATCAAAATGATTACAAATTTTTTTTTAAATTTTGAAGATTTCAAAAAGCTTTCAATGAAATTAAAATGACTTCAAAGATTTTACAGAAGTGTTTTAAAAATGTTTCCAATATTTTTAGAAAGATTTTTAGTTTTTCAAAGATTTAACAAATATTTCAAAAGGTTTCCAAAAATTTCTGAAAGATTTTTAATATTTTAAAGATGTCACAAAGTATTCAAACTTTTCGAAAGATTTCAAGGATTTCAAAATATTTTGAAAATATTCAAAATTTTTAAAAAGAAATGAGCGATATCAAATTGAATCAAAGATTTAACAAAGATTTTAAAAAATTGCGAAGATTTCAAAAAGTTTTCAATGGTATGAAAATGATTTCAAAGACTTAACAGAAGTATTTAAAAAAGTTTTCCAAAATTTCCAGAAAGATTTTTAGTTTTTCAAAGATTCAAAAAATATTTCAAAAGGTTTTCAAAAATTCCTGAAAGATTTTTAATATTTTAAAGATTTCACAAAGTATTCAAACTTTTCGAAAGATTTCGAGGATTTCAAAAGATTTTAAAAATATTCAAAAATTTTAAAAAGGAATGAACGATATCAATATGAATCAAAGATTTAACAAAGATTTTCAAAAATTTCGAAGATTTCAAAAAGCTTTCAATGATATTAAAATAATTTCAAAGACTTAGCAGAAGTATTTAAAAAAGTTTTCCAAACTTCCCAGAAAGGTTTTGAAAAATTTCTGAAAGATTTTTAATATTTAAAATATTTTAAAAGGTTTCAAACTTTTCAAAAGATTTCAAAGATTTCA
>JAAAKG020137905.1:0-12784 GCA_010014905.2 Druon quercuslanigerum
TTTGAACGAGTGGACTACACGTTTTTCTTCATCTGGTAAAAATTTGGGAGTGGGTAATCAAATACTTTCAAAGCAACGTATTTTTGAATAGCGACTCGCTAGTCAGGGCGAGTCGCGCTGCGGTAAATAATCAAAGTGGACATTTTATCTTCTGCATGAATTTTCATATCTTTGTTTAATATTGCAGTCTGAGAAATTGAAAAAGGTACATTCTTATGGACATAAAATTTTAAACAAAATCATATTGAAATAAAAAACACGTATCAAGTATTTTTGAGTGTTAAACAAGAAAAAAAATATTTTACGTGAAAAAAAATTTTATTGGCAAATATTTTGTGGAATTCCCCATATATTCCAGTAGATATATCCGATATAATAACTTTAATCAACAAAGCTTTTGCAATTCATCACTTTTTGAGGTTAAGTGTAACGGACCAAACTCAAAATGTTTGCGTAACGGAATCGCGCGTGGGTACACTTGGCACAAAAGGCGTTATCAAATTTCGGATAAATGGCGTTTTTGGCAAGTGCCTGTACTGAAAATACGTAAAGATTTGTTGTTTCAAACAAATATTAAGCTTTTGAACTTAAAAACTTTAACTGATGGGCCGTAAGGACAAACGAGCAGGACAGCAAACTGCATCTCTCGTGTTTTCGGAGTGAAATTTCCACAAAAGTGTCATCAAATTTTGGATAAAATCTGTTTTTAATACGTGTGCGAATTAATCAAACCTTAAAATTCGTAGTTTAAAAAAATATTCATACTTTGGACTCTGAAATTTTAATTGTTCAACGCAGAGGGCTAACAACCAGGGTGCCCTTTGGTAGCCCCTATGGAATATCCATATTTTCAGAGTTTGAAATACAAAAAAGTATTTGACAGAAATTCATTTTTTGTAAGTCTAAACTCATGAACCCTTCAAATTTGTAGTGTAAAAAAAAATTCACCCTTTGGACTTAGAAGTTTTAATCGCTGATCCGCGATGGCAAGCGAGCTGGGGCCTTCGCGGGGGCCCTCGTAAATTTTCCCCGCGTGGATCATCCACGCGGGCCCTACCGGGGGTCATCATTCTAAAGAGGGCTAAACGGGTTATTTTCCGCACGGGAAGCTGGATTTAAAGAAATATTTAAGACATTTTTGAAAGTAAATGGAATGATATATATTATTTAATTGTTAATTATTTGAATAATTTTCAGCGAATTTTTCGAGCTAGTGAAGTCTCCACTTCACTAGCACATCTTAAATGGATTAAAAATGATATTTTTGCTGAATTTAACTTTATTTCCTTTTTCATTTTATCTAAACTGGAACCTTGTTATTTAAGCTATTAGGAATGCAAAGTTGGTGCTTATCTTAACAGTGAAATAATAGCTGATTCTTTGAAGGCGGGAGCAAGGAATATTTTTGGTGATGGCGCCAAACTTGAAATAAAAAACAGGTAATTGATTTATTGTTTAACTATATACACTAACCACATCCTAAATAAAAACGATCTACAGAAATAAATTGCATAAAAGCACTCGGTTTCTTTACACGTGTCAAAAATAGTTTCAAAAAAATAAGCAAGAGTAAAGTGATAATTATTACGGGCCGTCGAACCGGCCATTTACCGAGCTTCTCGAGCATGAACCAAGCCGAAGTCACGTGTCTTCGGTTTACGAAACGATTTATAACTAGCTGAGTGCCTGTCGACGAGGATGTCTTTGCCACAAACCGGAAGTTGTGGGCTTTTTGTTTTTTTCCGTCCTCTTTCACCACTGGTTCATTTATTACATCCATATTTGCCGCTTCGTCCTATTCAACTACTCGCCAGACCAGATTATTGAATTAGATATACAAGCAATTGAATTGATTTTCGCTCAGTCACTCTGCTCGACGATACAGTCATGGCTGTTCCTATAAGATGGCGAACCGCCCGCCGGACTCTTAATTCTTCCCGAACGAATTTTTTTTAAACATCTTTACGTCTCAAGAATCACAAAGTCATTCCACTCGATTCTAATATCGTGACCCCTTTCAAAATTTTCGAAAATATATGGCAATTACTAAGCCTGGTCCTTATTTATTCTTTTTTTTGTCTTCTAGAAAGTAATCTGAATTAATAGAAAACTATTCATCGCAATATTGTAAAGTCTTCCACCCATTTGTTTTATTATGCCATTATACTAATAATCAATAGTTTTCTACTATCTCACATTCAAAAACTATCAAAATGTACCTACCAAATAATTGTCTAGAAAATGAATGATTGAAAAAGCTCGAAATCATTTACCAATTGGTTTAGTAGGCCTTTGTACCCGTGTAGAAAATTATAGGGGAACTAGTTTCAACATCCTGGCTATTTTTGAAAATGTGTAAAAAAATATTTTCATTCGAAAGTTAAACAAGCTTTTGGTTCTGATAGGGTAGCCAGCATCCAATTATAGCCCGAAAAGATTGACTAGATGTTGACGTGAAAAATAAGTGTCATTCATATCAGAGATCATTTTTCATCTTTGCTACTTTTGACCCCACTGGATCTTTTTGAAAATGTACATTAAAATATTTTAATGAGACACTTCAATTTTGGGTTCCGACGGGCTAGCCAGCACCCGATGAGGCCTCCAAAAGACTGAATAGATGATAAGCAAAAAATACATTTCTCATATTTATTTTTTACTTTTGGTAATTTGAAACACCTTGGCTTTTTTGAAAGTATTCAAAAAAATTATTTGGTTTGATACTAAGTACATTTTTGGCCATGATGATGTTCTAGACCATAACCTAACTCGACGCAATTCTGTGCCGATAATTTTCTAAACTACAAATTATTATAAAAATATTAATTATTAATGCATTAACAATTAATAGTTTTATAATAATTTCTAGTTAAATTCTACTAATTTTACAAGTGGACAAAAATCTACTACTGTGTAATAATTTATCGGCTTAGTAAAATAGAAAACTGATTCTGTTAATTTAATTAGTTACAATTTGGTTACCGAAAGGATGATTAACTATCACTGATGACTATTTTGTTAATAATAATTGAGTAATTTCTCAAATACTCAAGTAGTTTAATTTCTGCTAATTAATTTTCTAACTTAAATAGTAGCTAAACAAATTAGTAAACTTCGACTATGAATGGTGAAAAACAACTAATTATTAGTAAAAATGCTTGAGTTCTCTTGAAATACTCTCTAAATCTGAATCAGCGATATGTATACCTCTAAATCAAATCAGCGTATATACGCGGGCAAATCAGTGAAATTTAGCTAAGAATCAGTGAAATTTCACTGATCAGCAGCAAAATTTCGCTGTTTTAGCAGCGTATATACGCTGATTTGAATTAGCGGTATGCTTATCGTTGATTCAGATTTAGAGAGTAGGTAAACGGCTTTCGCTGATAACTAATAATGAGTTATTAAAAGCATTCATAAATATAAAAATAAAATCTAATTCTACAACAATTTTTGCCAGTTGTAATATTGAAGGTCGAGTCTAAAATTCCGGATATTCCGTCGTTTATAATACGGTCGAGTCTAAACGTACGGATCTGGAAAGGGGAAGCGGATATGCGTAGTTTCCGGACGTATAGACACTACCAATATTTAAAAATAATAGTTTGTTATATAATAAAGCTGAGATATCTAAAACGTATGAAATATATTCGAACTAGACCATGGAGATGTGTCAGGGGTAACAACCCGTTTGATTTACACATATAATTCTTCGCTGGAAATTCCTCTACAAATCCCATAACTTTGCCGTGATAGGTTACCAAACCCATAGAAGTTATTCTAAATTACCCGAAAAAAGGTTCGAATTTGACTAAGAATTAGAAGAAAAGTACCAATTATTAGAAGAAAGGATTACCAGATTAATTAGAAAACGTCATTGTTGGCGTAAAAAATATCACTGCATGTTTTAACATTAAATTCTGGTTTCATATTTTTAACATGGAAATGTTTCTGACTAAGAATTTCAGCATTTTTTGCTTCATGTTTGCGGAAAAAATAGGGAAAAAGAGACAGGAAGCGTTAATAGAGGCAGAATTTGTTTTAATCTTTGCAATGAAGAAGCAAAATGTGTATGCACGCGACGTTTGAAGTTATTACTTCGCGGCGGTTGAGGGCCGACGATAAATCGATGTCGCTAAAGCAACAGACTCAGTTACAGAAATATGATGTAGCGACGTTAACACGTCGTAAACCAGGACGCCTTCGCATCAAACCCGTCTAAAATAAGATTCATGAGAAATGAGAAAAAGTATGTTATTCTTTTTAACCACTCATATAGACACTTACAATTTCTGAAATTGCCTCTGTATAATACTTTTTTATATGATCATTTTCGTAAATTAAAAGTTTCTAAACATTATTTTTATTTTACGCTAAAATTTATTTCCAAATTTTTCTTAACAAATAATTCTATTCTCGGCATTTTGTTACTACTCTATAATTTGTAAACTTTTTGACACATTTGAAGAGATGAGACAAATGAAGTTATGACCAAAAACTTAGAATATCATAATTTACTTTCGGGAACAGTAAACAAATTTTCACTAAAGACTAAAGAGAAAGTTTTGTGATAAAAGTAAAAAAAATTCGGTTTTATTTAAAAATATCAATTTTAGTCCTCAAGACATTCGAACAATAATCTGGATGATGTTAAGACAGATTGTTTTAATTTTTTAAGATCTTGAGAAGATGTAAAGAATTTAAAACCAAATGTAGATTTTCTAAGATATTAAAAAAAAGCTTGTTAAGATTTTTGATAGGTTTCAAGAGAATCAAAAGAAATTTTCTTAATTTCTTCGAAAAATTTCAAATGCTCTTTTATTTGCATAATGAATTTAAAAAAAAAAACTGGAAAAGATTTTAAAACATTTAAACTAATTTCCTAAAATTTCAAAAAAGGATGACACAGATTTTAAAGCAAATGTTTCAATTTTGCGAGATTAAAATTTTTTTAAACTAATTTCAAGTAAGGCAATTTTTGAAAAAGAAGCTTTTTAAGAATTCAACAGATTGTAATTTTTTTTTAAAGATTACGGGGGAAATTTCTAATTATTTTTTTTCTCAATATTTAATTTTAAGAGAACATTGAAAAAGAATTCAAAATATTTCAAATTATTTTCTAAACTTTCAAAGAAGAAAGCAGAAGATTTTAAATAGAAATATTACAAAATTGTAGAAAAAATTCAAGTATGATTAAGAGATATCTAGAAGTTTAAAAAATATCCAAAAATTATTCAAAACTTGAAAATAATTCAAAAGTTTAAAAAATATATATAAATTTTTGAAGATTTCGAGTAAAAAATTCGAAATTTTTTCAGAATTTTGAAAGGTTTCAAGGAAATAAACAAATTTTCCTAAAAATACATTTCGAAGAAGAAGAATTTGAGCCAGTTTGAAAGATGTTTGAAAATTCATTTCGTTTTTTATGAATTCAACTCTTCTTGAATGACAATAAAATCTTCTTTGGCTGGGTATCGATACTGCATATATTGGATCTACACATTGTACAACTCTACACATTGCGTGTGGACATTAAATTAAAGTGTTCATCTCTACACATTTAATTCATCACATGAGAGTCTACACATGAAGTCTACAAGTTCATCTCACCACGTGAAAGACTCCAGATTTAAGTGCAAGCATTCAAGTCAACACGCTTAATGCACCTCGTATAATGTCTAAACATTAAATAGTAAGTCGAAAAAGTGTACACATTAAAGTATAAACATTAAAGTCTACACATTAAAGTCTACACAGTAATGTCCACACATAATAAGTCTGCACATTGATTCTTTTGAATTGTAAATTTCGTTATCTGATAAGTCTTCACTTTGAAATTGTGCACATTAAATTGTACACGTTCAACTGTGCATATTAAGTCTACACATTAAAACTCTACATATGAAACACTGAACATTGAAGTATACGCGCTAAGATCATAGAAAATATTATTTTTATCAGTTTATTATAAATAATAATTTATAATTAATAATAAGTTTGATTATGAATTATAAGTTTAAATGCACATTGTCTGCAAAAAATCACCTTTTTATTTTCCTGTGAAAGCGCCACGTTAATATTGTTTTATGCAGCTAAAGATTAATTAGGAATAGTATCTATAAATGAGACTTATATAAGAATAGCTGGTAGCCTCGGTGACTAGGCGCTCGGTTATCATGTTAGAATTCCGCGGTTCGATCCCTGATTTTTAAAATTTTTCCTATATACTTTTACGGTATTTTTAGTAGTTCGTATCCCAATTAAAGCTAGAGGTCCCCCCTTCATGCACTTGATTGCAACCTAATAGGTAAATTGTGAAGTAAAGAAGAAACCAGTTTTTCATTATTAATATGGCATATGTTATAGGCATACTACACTAGCGTACCAAGTAAAAATAAAAACATAAATTTATATTCAGTGACGTTATATTTTTCCAATGCATGTTGGTCTGCTGAACTTAAAAATTGCTTTTAAAGATTTGTATGAATCAATTGGATAAGAAACCATGACTGTTTTTAAAAATGTTTATGTTCACTCTGCTTTAATTAAGAAATTGATCAGGAAAAATGGCACTAATATTCATTGCATATTCGATGATGTTTACCTTGATACTTTTTGCAACTGGATTTATCTTTTCTAGTTTGATAAATATTTCGCAGAGTACAGCTATCTTCGAAATTGTTTTTTTTTCAAAATTAATATTTTGAAAAGTAATCCATATAAAAAAATTTCAATGTGAGTTTAAAGTGTTGCAGAACCATGGGAAGTACACCTTGGGCGTTTTCAACAGTATTATATGTTCTGAATCCTTGATGCAGATACGTTTTAATTACTTGGTACCCTAAGGCTTTTTTTCACCAGATACAAAATTCCGATTCTCCAAGTGTTTCAACAAAATTCTAATTACAAAAAATGTTAAGTCACACATTCATATTAGCCTTTAGCCTTAAGCGTGCAGGATTGAATGTGTAGATATAATAGCGTGTAGATTAAAAAGTGTAGAGTTCAATGTGCAGATTTTGTTCGTGTAGAGGTTAATGTGTAGACAGTAATGTGCCGAGTTTATTTTTTGGCCTTTTTATCAGAAAAATTTATATGTTGACAGTATATAGCGTGTAGAGTTTAACGCGAAAAGTTTATTTGTGTAGACTTTACTGTTCAAGCTTTCCAATATTCGAGGTTAGTGTGTAGAGTTAAATGTGCAGGGCCTTTGCGTGGTGACTTTAATGTGAACAGTTAATGTGGACAGTCCTAAAAAGTTCATTTATAATGAACTTTGAGACTTGCATGTGTAGACTTAAATGTGTAGACTCGACTCTCATGCTTAATGTGCTGAGTTCATACCATGTGTAGATTCGATATGTGCCGCATCGACCGGGCCCCATCTTGTTAAATTGGAATATCAAAAATTATACATTTTTCATTAAAAATTCTGGTTTCTTGATTGAAAATGTAACTATTTGGTTGAAACTTTGTATATTTTGGCAAAAAATTAATCTTTTTGCTTGAAAATTAATCTGCTTTGGTTGTGGTTCGTACTATTTTGTTGAAATATTGTCTTTTTATGAATTCAGCTGTTTTTGATTTGAAATTGAAGTGGTGTTTTTATTTAAATATCACCTATTAATTTTCTCTTTGAGAAAGTATATTTTTTTTATTGAAAATTTAACTACTTGGCTAACAGTTAAACTAATTTGTTAAAAATTCACTTTCCATTGTTAACGATTCATTATTTTAATAGAAAATTCATCTATTTGGTTAGAAATGCAACTATTTTTACATTCTCATTCTTAACACAAAATTATTTTGTTGAGCCTTATTTTTTTCTCCGGAACATATTTTTGTTGAGCCAACAAAACTATTAGGTTAGACCAACGAAATATTCAACCACGCATGCGCAATGGTTCAGTGTGACCACCTGTTCACGTGTGCAAGTTCATTACCATCATGGCGGATAATACCGGTGAAGTCGCGTGTTCTGTCATCTGGATACGTGCTGTTTAAATAAGTAATCCAAATGCTGTGAATGTGCATCATATTGCATGCGATACGAAGCGAAAACTTCTCGGGTACATTTGCCTGCGTCTTTAGCAAAGAGACATTAGCTACGACTTGCTGATAGATTTCTCAACAGTAGAGGAATTACACAGCCACACAAAAAAAAAGTTCTGACCTGGAGGTCTGACTATGTTTACTATACGTTTTTGGGGTCGCTGAATCCGAATCCGGGGTCCATTTGACCCCATCACATCAGGATTTTGACATAACCTCAAAAAACCAATATGGCGGACGCTTTTTGGAAAAATTCATCAGATTCGCTCGGGGTTTTTCGGGGTCGCTGGTTATGAATTTAAAGTGCTCTAATTCCAATTTTCATTTACGAATTTGAGGTCCATTTAACCCCATTACTTTAGGATTTTGCCATAACCTCAAAAAGTCTAAATATCTATATTTTCACGTTCATTTTACTAAATAATGGACCGTCGGCATTGGCCTTACCCGATATACACCGCCGAGGAGGTTGCATGATCGGATTTTGTACATCATGTAGCTCTTAAAAGGGCTGACTGGTAAAACTGTTGAGAAAAGGCATATTACTTTAATTATCTTTTTTTGAGCTTTACGAGTTCTTTTCTCTTCAAACGATATGGCAAATCCTAAAGTAATGGGGTTAAATGGGCCTCGAATTCGTAAATGGAAATTGGAACTAGAGCACTTTAAATTCATAACCAGCGACCTCGAAAACCCCCGAGTAACGAGGTTCAAGCGAATCTGATGAATTTCTCCAAAAAGTGTCCGCCATATTGTATCCGCCATTTTGAATTTTGTAGAAACAATATCACATTCGTAATTAGCGACCACAAAAAACCGCGAGTAACGAGTTTCAAGCGAATCTGATGAATTTTCCAAAAGTGTCCGCCATTTTTAATTTTGAAAAAACAATACTAGATTCGTAATTAGCGACCGCGAAAACCCGCGAGTAACGAGTTTCAAGCGAATCCGGTGAATTTTTCCAAAAAGTGTCCGCCATATTGGTTTTTTGAGGTTATGTCAAAATCCTGATGTGATGGGGTCAAATGGACCCCGGATTCGGATTCAGCGACCCCAAAAACGTATAGTAAACATAGTCAGACTTCCAGGTCAGAACTTTTTTTTGTGTGTGGCTTTTTTGTGGGTTAAAAAAATGTCATCAGTATGATATGACGTATATACGACAGTTGTATCAAAGTCATTGACAAAACAATTTATTTGAGACACGCAAATAATTGGGTTGACATTACAAAAGTATTTTGTTAGGTTAACAAACAAATCTTGTTATATCAAGAAAATATTGTACTGGGGTGACAAAAGAATTTTGTTGCCTCAACAAAAAAATTTGGTCATGGTAATATAATAGTTTTTCTTCGCCAAAAAAAGGTTCCAACAAATAAAGGTTTTTGGCCTAACAAAATAGTTTTGTTGCACGAAGAGCAACAAAATTATTTTCTTGAGCCAGCAAAATTTTTGTTGCTCCAGCTAAACAATTTTCTCAGTGCAGTTTTTGTAATGTCCACGTTTGGAGAACCCCTGAATCCAGAAAACAGGTTTTTATGAATGCGTCTGTCTGTATGTATGTATGTATGTATGTATGTTTGTATATCTGCCTGTATGCATATCTGCCTGCATGCATATCTGTTTGTTTCCAGAATAACGTTTGAAAAAACTAATCTAATAGATTGGCCTTTGATACATTTTTTTAGTGTCCTAAACTACAGGTAAAGTTCGTTTGACAGTCATTTTGGATAAAAATTCAAAAAGTGAGCACATTTTGAATATTTTTGAGACCACTTTTTTCAAAATTTAAAAATTCTCTGTACGGATGTTCATAGTATTCAAAAAGGCGAACAATTTATCGTAATGGCTTTTTTCACAAAACCAAAACTTACCAGAGTTAATGCATTTAAAAAATTCCAAAAAGCACGAAAATAAAAATTTAACCTAAATAACGCACGATGTGAAAAAGTCAAGAGAAGAAAAATGTTAATTTTGAATGCCCTACAAGATTATCATAACAACTGGTTGAGTTTCGGTAGAAAATTTAATTCACAAAGTCTGGTTTACTAAAGTAAGGGATATAGTTTACAAGTTGCAATAAAATGTTTAATAACAACAGTTTTTTTGTGTGAAGAATGTGCATTTTTTAAACGAGAAAATAAAATTACGTGTGTTTTAATGCCAATGCATGTTATGATACAGGAAATGATATACAATTTGATTTAAGGAACAAACCCGAGTGCGAAGCACGAGATACGTGATGACACTGTGTTCGTTAAAGCCGATGGAGCTTTAACAAAAGAGAATTCACAATTGCCAAACTACTGTTGTCGATGCTTTGAACTTTAGTTTTAAAAATTCTGTGCACAAGTGTGGGGAACATACGAAGGTCGAGCGCGCAGCGCTAGATAAATAGATTATCGAGCGCGCAGCGTAAGAACCAACAGTTGAACCTTTTAGGTAAAAAAAGTAACTATTTCTTTGAAAATCCGTAATTAAAAATGATTATTTTTAGGTTAAGTATTGAACTATGTCGCTAAAAGTTCGTATTTACAGATGAGTTTAACTGTTTTTGATTTAAATAAAAAAATTTTTTTTTGTAAACAATTTAACTTTCTGGTTCAATTTGAACTTTTTTTATTGAAAATTAAATTTAATGTATCTGAAATCTTAAAAAATCTTTTTGAGTATTCTCAAGAAATTGAGGAAAAACTATACTTGCACTACATCTGTGATTGACATTGCCATTTAAATTAAACAAGAGACAGTTGAAGGCAGTTAGTTCTATTTTTAAATTAATTACAGTATTATTCTTTAGTTAATTGCCATAATAATTTGTTTTAATTAAAAATAGAAAGTTATTTCTGGAAGCAAACGCTAAATTAATTCAGAATTTAATTGAAATTACCATGAATGATACGAAAAGTCATAGATTCTTGCATGTTAGATTATGAATACTAAATAATGACACGTTATCAACACATGATCGACGACTAATGAGTAATTAATTAATGAAGGTACGTAAACTGGGATGTGGGCTAATTAAGTGAATCAGCACATTGGATGTAAATTATAAATTATGTTGGACGTATAGATCGACATAAAACCAACATAACGACCTTATTGCGAATAAGCTTTCTAGGGAGACATGAGTCTCCCTTTGGTGTCGCATGGGCCAACCAGATACTTTAATGACGTTTAACGATGACCAATTAGTTCGTATCGATCGCAATAACATCGGTTTTACGTTTCAGGATTGTCGACTGAATCCAAGAGGAAAGCATGACGGTCAGTTGAATAAATTCTCTCGGTGTTGTTTGACCATCAGGCCTTACGAATAACTAAAGTAATTGGAATAATTTAAATAATTATCTTCATAAGGTGTGGATTAGTTAACGAAAATATTCAGTTAAGAATATTTCTAATTATATATTAAAATTTTTTTTGATTTTTGGTAGAAATTTATTGTTTATTCAAGTTAGACAAAATATATACTCTTTAAAATGTTCATTATTTCATTACGTAGAAAAAGAATATTTTTCCCATTTTCTGCACGCATTGCTACTTCAGCTGCATTTCTATAGGATCTCCATTATCCCTGCATTACGTTCCATACCAGGCACATATGTTTTTACTTATTGGTGACATTTTGCCGTATCTAATCCGACAGCAATTTACGGGGTCCTTTGGGATTTTTCGAAGGACTCACTGATTTGACTGAATTGTGAACAGTGCTGTAGCTACCATTTTTTACTCCCTTCGAGAAAAAAAGAGTGAAATAAACAGGGGTTTCCGGGAATTTCTAGACGCAACTCTAATTTCTTACGCATCTACATTTTTACGCCATTAAATACAAATAGCGAATTTTGGGAGAGTTTAAACATTTTAAGGTACCATAACTTTTTTTTTATGTGTATAAATTATATTATAATTAAGTTAAAATGATATATATGATTATTTCAGTAAATCGCAGAATTGTTCTGGAATTTTGCGGCACAACCTAGAATTTACATTATTTTGGGTTTGCATACGAATATTTCTCTATCATAAATACAAACAATTATTAATTTGTTTTACATTCGATGAATTTCATAAAAGAATTTACATTTTAAAGATTTTTGAAGTTTAAAAAAATTTTTTATTGGAAAGATTTTTGTTCTTTGTTGTTTCAACGCTGGGATATAGTTAAAATGAATTGTAATTGTAATTTCAATTGTAAACTTTGTATAAAATGTTTTGTTCATGAAACTTACGTTCACTGGTGGCCGTGTCCGAGGAATAAAAAATAACAAAATCAGATGCAGAAAAATATTGTAGTATTTTTAGATAATATATTTTGATATATGCTTTACTGTGGATTTGTTGAGAGAAACCAGTTTTTCAAAACGTATACGATTCTTTTTTTTTTGTAAAATAAAATTAAGTTCAGAATATGTCGTTCATTGAGGAATTATAAGGTTTAGTGTTATAATTATATAATTTTAATAATCAGTTTATATCTTTTTTTAACTGTTTATTTTATATAACAGTTATGTTTAAAGCGTTTAAGTTTAGAAGTGTTAATTTTTTGGTATGAAACTGCAACTTTCAGAATAATTCAACTACACAAACTTGGATATTTAATAATAATATATCATTTTGAATACGGAATATATCGTGTAAATTAAAACGCTATATTATAACACAATTATTCAAGAAGACCTGAAATTGTATCTTTCTGTTTTGATTTATAATGTTCTTCCGGATATTT
>JAAAKG020137907.1:0-12784 GCA_010014905.2 Druon quercuslanigerum
GAAATTTTTCTATGTACCTTCACCGAGGTTCTGGTGGTTCGGAACCCACCTTAAGCTGTAGGTCCCCCTCCCACCACTAAAAAAAAATGGGTGTGGGAGGTGTGTTAAGGAATAGGAAGAGGGTGAATGAAAAATGTAAACCCTTAGGGGACACCATTAGAAGCTTCCACTAAGTTATAATTCTTTTTAAAATTCTTATTTCCTAACTGAGAACATCAATTTATTTGGAAATTTTTGCGTTCCAGGTCAAAATTGAAATTATTTAGAAAGATTTATTAAGATTTCCCCGCGGAGTGATGCAGAGTTATCTTTTTCACAGAAAAAATTTAATTTAAAAATTTTTTAATAGTTCAATTTTAAACTCGAAAAGTTAAATTTTTAAGAATAAAGTTTATTTCCAGAAAAGTGGAATGAATTTTCAACCAAGAAAGCTTAATTTTCTACAATCAAAGATAAATTATTAATTCAAAAGGACGGATTTTCAAAAATGGTTGAGTTTTTTGAAAAAAGAACATCAAGAAAATAGTTCAGTTTTCAAAAATTTAATTAAAAACTCAACAAAATTATTAAACATTTTAACCAAAAAAATTTATTCTTAACAAAAGATGTAATAGTAATTATTTCAACGAAAAAAAGTTTGAAGTTTAAATAATAAGAAATTGAATTAAATGAAAACAGATAAATTTTTAAGCAAGCAATTGCATGTTTCCCCAAACTGGATGATATATCAATAAAGAGATTAAAAAATTAATTTTCTTCAATTCTTAAATGCTTTAAAATTTTCTATTCAAAATTTTTAAAAATCTACATTTCGCTTTAAATTTATTAAAATCATTTTAATCTTGAAATTATTTACGTGTCTTTTTAAAACCTTTAAATATCTCTTGAACTTGCTCGAAGTTTTATTTTATTTTGGAAGCTTGCAATATTTGAAAATTTCAATTTTAAAATATTTTCTTAAAATTAATCAATTAAATTAAAAACCATTAAAATTTCATTTTAATATATTTAAAATATACATTTATTTAAAATACTTAAAATTTTGAAACATATCACTATAAACATATAATTATAATTATAATCAAATATTTAAAAAAATTAAGCACCTGTCTTAATAATAATGCTTATAAATATTCAGAATTAAATTTTACTATCAAATAAAAAGTCTTGCATTAAAATATTAATTTATTAAATTAATAGTACGGACAATGCTAAATATTCATTAATAATAACTACAAATAATATAATTGTTGACTTTACTGTTAAGGCATTATTTAAAATTAAAATTTTATTTTTTTTAAATAAATTTTTTAAATTTTAATTCCTTTTAGAAATTACTGTTGACGAAATTCCAGAATAATCTAATTCATCTTTCGTATTGGTTTTTAAACATTACTGAATTTTGTTCTAGTTAAATTTTTTTTTAAATGTTTTTTTAAAATTTATTTTTAAATAGAAAGAATCACTTGAAATAGTCCTAGGAATTTCAATGAAATTTTTGATTATCTAGATATCATTAAAAATCTTTAAAAAACTTCAAAATTTTATTTCAAAATATTCAAGAAACTACAATTCGTTTCCGATTTCTGGAAACCTTTTCAAATTTTGAATTATTTTAAAACTTGTTTAAAACCTTTTGAATATTTTTTAAACCATTAATATTTTTTCTAAAATGTTGACATGATTCTGCAAAATTAAAAATATTGCCTATAAATGTTTCAGATTCTTTTTTTCACAATTTTCGCAGTCTTTTAATGTCTTTATATATTTTTAAATATTCTCTTAAATTTTCATCTAATCTTAAACATTCTCAAAAAGGATATATTTTTTGAAAATCTTCAAAAAGGTACACTTTTTTTAGAATGTTGTAATTAATTTTTTCATATCAAAAAATCAAAGTTTTTTCTAAAATCTTAACAAAATTCTGCAAAGTTAAAAAAAAAATTGACCCACAATCTCTCAGGATTTGTTATTATAATTTTGCAAAGCTTTTGAAACTTTTGAAATCTGTTTGAATATACTTTTAAATTAAATTTAAATGAATCAAGCAATTATTTAAAATTTTTCCATAAATCTGAATTTTTTGCTCAAAATCTTCAAAAATGTAAATATTTCCTAAAATTTTGCCATGCTGCTAAATTAAAATATTTCTTTCTAAAAACTTTTATATTCTTTTTCTAAATTTTAGGAAATCATTTAAAATAACTGAATGTATTTTTAAACACTATCTTCAGATAATTTATGAAAATAAAAACTCGATTCAAATTTTTTCTCAAATTTTGACAAGATTCTGCAAATATTAAAAAAGTTTACCTCAAATCATCAAGTTTTTTGTTTGCAATTCCAGACGTCTTCTGAAATCTATTCAAGTATTCTTCTGAAATAAATTTTTAAATAAAAAAGTCGCCCGAAATATTTTTAGAAATTTTGGAAACGAATTTCTTCTACTGCAACCTTTAAGAATTCTTAAAATGTTTCTAACTTATTCCTTCAAAATATAAAGAATCTACATTTTTTTCTACAATTTTTTTATCTTATCAATCTGAACTATTGTAATCAGAACTTTTCTGTATTCTTTTCAAAACTTTAGAAAATCATTTATAATGTGCTCAAATATTTCGAAGCACTTGCTTTAAATAAGTTTTTCTAAAGAGGGAATCAATTAGAATATTTCCTGAAATTAAAAAAAAATATTTTTTTAAGACCTTTCAAAATTTTATTCGAAAATTATAAAAAAATCGACATTTTTACATGCTGAAATGAAATGTTTTTTTAATCGCTGAAGGGGGGGGGGGGGAGAAGAGGAATAGTTGGTATTCGCAGGGTTGGGTGACTTTAAGAGGGAAAGTAAGAGTAAGGAAAAAAAGGTGGCAAATGATGGAAAGTAGGGGAAGTGTTGGTGGGGTTAGTGATCGGATGTGGTGGACAAAAGTGGAGTGGAAGAGGATAAGGGAATTGGTGTAGGGGAGGAAAACCATGGAGGCGAGTGACTAGTGAGAGGAGAATTAGGAAGGAAAAGGGAAGTGATAGGAGTTGTAGTGAAGAAAGATTGAGCGGCAAGGATTGAGCAGGTAGAGATGGAATAAATAGTATTGGGAGGAGAGCGTGACTTCAGGTATGATAGTAAGGATAAGGAGAAAAAGGTAGCAAATGATGGGAAGTAGGAGTGGAAGAAGATAAGGGGATAGGTTTGGGGAAGGAAAACAAGGGAAGGGGAGTGACTAGTGAAAGGAGAATTAAGAGGAGAAGAGAATGTGGTGAAGGGTTTTAGTTGCGAAAGTACGGCAAGAAAGTAGCGGGAAAGTAGGGATAAGGGAGAAGTGATAAACATGCAGAGAATTAAGGGCATAGAGAAAAGGAGGAAAGGGGTAGTAATTGATAGAAGGGCGGGGTAACTGTAGGTGTGGAAGTACCGCTAAGGAGAAAAATGTGGCGGATTATGTGAAGTAGGGTAAGTGTCGGTGGAATATAAAGATTAGGAGTAGAGAAGAAATAGGGTGCGGGAATGAAAGAGAAGTGCGGGATTAAGGTAAGTATAGGAAAGGGTGGAAAGAGGAATCAGAGGAGAAAAAAGTGGGATATCAGGAAGTATTGTGAGGCGTAGTAAAGCAGTTGGAGGAATAAGGGAAAAAGGTGGCAAATAATAGAAGGTAGAGGAAGTGTCGGTAGTTTTAAGGTTTGGGAGTAGAGGAGTGAGTGTAGTTGAAGTAGAAGTGAGAGAGATAAGGGCAAGTATGAAAAGTAGGAAATGTTGGTAAGTGTCAGGAGGGGAGGTAAGTAAGAGGAGGGTAATTATGACAAGGGTGGTGGAAAGGAAAATCAGAGAAGAAAACAGAAGGAAAGAGGTCTTCGTAGGAGGAGTAGTGAAGCAATTGGAGGAGGTATGATAAATTCGAAGCAATGAGAAGAAAAGAGTTTGTAAACATTTAAAAAAAGAACGCTCACGTTATATTGCAAAGCCATGAACAATTTTATTTCTGCCCGGAAGTTAGTAGTCTCGCGTTGGTCTTTCCAAGATAAAAACAACAAAGTAAAATATCTTGCTGCATCGCATTTAAAGTTTGGTAAAACGTCTCATTTTCAAATTACTTGGTGGTCGGGCTCGGAGCACATTTTAATCAAGCGCTTATTGAGTTGAAAACTCGAATATTATTGCGAGGCCTGGGCGTCTCGCTCCGCAATCAGGTAGGGCCGCCAAGTTTTGCGGGGAGCAGAAAAAGAGAAAAATGCGGGAAAAGCCGTAAGCTAAATCAGCAAAGTTTTTTGCCTTCATTTTAAAAATGGTTTCCGCGTTTCAGGTGACCTAATTTTTTATATTTTTACAAATGGATTTCAGTAAGCATGAAAAGGGCACATTCCAAGTTAGTTTGTGGCTACGAAACCTAATTTTATTTTTTAGAAATGATTGCACCTTCGTATTCTATAGTTAAAATGTAAGTACTTGTCATAGTTTTTTTAAAAATATTTTACCGTCCTAGCTCGAAAAAGAGTAACTTTTTTATGCAAAAATGGTTAATTTTTTTAATAATTTCATGCAAAGATTTAAAACTTTGATAACATATGAAAATCTAAAACATAATAGACCAGGGTTTAAAAAAAAAAAATTACATTTAAAAAACAAATTATTCTCTGTGAAATTTTGAATGTTACACAGTGACTTTTCATGGTTTCATACATCCAAAAAGAAAACCTTGAATTCAGGCGGGAGTAGAGGAAGGAAGAGGAAGTAGTGGAAGGGAAAAGAGGGTGAAGGGGAGAGATGGAAAATCAGTGATGGAAGAGGAAGTGGGGGTAGTATAGTAGAAGTAGGAAGAAACTGAGGAGAGAAAAAGGGGGGGGGGTTATGTATTAAGTGTGGGAGCAGGAGGTTAAGGTAGAGACGCATAGTAAAAAAATGGTGGAGGAGGTAAAGTAGCGGAAGTAAAAAAGGTTGGTAAGTTATGAGACGGATGGGAACATATTGGGAAGGGAATTACGGGCGGACAAAGAAATTAGGAGAGGGGAGTGGAACAAGGGAGGAAATGCGATTAGTAAGAGGAGAATTATGAAGGGAGAGAGATAAGAGCTGTATTTAGGAAATTACGGAGAGAGAGAGAGAGAGAGAGAGAGTTGGTAAGCTAGAGATGACGGGGATGAAATGGTCAAGAAAATGAAGCAAAGAAATAAGAAAGGAGATAACAGGGATAGTAGGTGATAGGACTGGAGGGTAAATGTAGATAAGAAAGTAGAGATCAGGGGAAAAAAGTGGTTTGTAATAAGAAGTAGATATAGTATCCGTAGTGATAGGGATTGTGATCAAGGAAGAGTAAAGGCTAGGGAAATGTTAAAGGGGAGAAGTAGGAAAAGTAGGGCAAGTAAGGCATTGGAAAAAATTAGAAGGCAAACAGGGTATTGATAGAGAAGGGAACCAAGGGAGGGGCAGTGACTGGGGATAGGAGAATTAAGAAAGATAAAGTTATAGGGTTACTCGTTGGGAAGTAGAGGAGAGAGAGAGGAGAGAGAGGAGAGAGAGGAGAGAGAGAAGGGGAAGTAGGGGGGGGAGAGTAGGAATGTCGGGGAATTGATGAGTAGAAAGAGAAAGTAAGGGAATAGGGATGTGATAAGTAGTAGGCAATGAGATTGAAAAGTGGCTCTAGATGGGAAAAGTAGAAATAAGAGGAAAAATATGGGATACGTTGCGGATAGGGAAAGTGGCAGTAGGGACAGATATTAGAAGTAAGGGAGAAATAGGGAGGGTACGAAAGGAGAAGAAAGGTTGGGGTGTAAGTAAGGGTAGTAAGGAAGGGTAGCAGAGGTAAGATTGAAGGAGGAGGAGGAAGTAGGGAAAGTACAGTGGAGTGGTGAGTGATGGAAGACGGAGGGTAAGTACAGCATGCTAGTATATTTAGAGGAGGACAGGAGAATCAGTAAAGGCGAAGCAGGGTGGAAGGAAATTAATAGAAGGGAAGTTAGTGGTTAAGGGAGAAGTGGCAACAAGGTTTTGCGGGGTTTCCTATCAGTTTTAGGAAAATTGATCACCAAATTAATGTTGATCGCAACAAAATGTTTTAATTGCTTTTTTGTGCTTCGTACTTCCAAATAGAGGCACTTATAATCTGAGGAGTAGTACGGGAAGAGAGAGAGAGAGAAGGTACTGGAAGGGAAAATAGGGTTAGACGGGAGAGATTTTAATTAAGTGGTGAGACGGTGGGAGTTAGGAGAGTTAAGGGAGTTCGGAGAGAGGAAGTGCAGGTGGTATAATTATTGTGAGAGTACGTGTAAAGGGTAGAAGGATGCGGAGCTGCAGTTTGGAGATGATAGGAAAGCTGGAGCATGAGAATTGAAAATGGTTGGTAAGTGATTAGACGGTTGAGTGAGTATACGAAAAGGAATTCGGCAAAGTAGGGATGATGGGGAACTGATGGAAGGGAGAGTAAGTAAGGGAATAAGGAAAGGGAGGAGAGGGTAATGAAGACACAAGACTAAAGATTAGGAGAAAAATGTGGGAAGCGATGGGAAGCAGCGAGAAGTGGGAAACGTAAAAAATTAGAGGAGAGTGTGTGACAAAAAAGGATAGAGGATCGGGAGGGAAAAAGGGAGAGGAAGGTTAGAAAAATGCGAGTAGAGAGTAGTGGGAAATTAGGGATAAGGGGGAAGTGAAAAGGAGGAAGAGGAAGTTAGGAAATAGGGGAAGGGAGGAAATGGGTAGTAAGTGATTGCATGGGAAGCTAACTGAAGGTGAAGAGGTAGGGGTAAGGTAAAAATGTGAGAAATTATGGAAAGTAGAGAAAATAGATTTTATGTTTTAAGTCAATATTACTATTGGCAGAATTTGTTATTCTACCTGTTTTGAAGGTTGTCAGAGTGTCTTCCGCCTCGTTACAAAAAAAGGAAAGAGTGTCTGTGAACAGTTATTATTGATGGGGGAAAAAAGTTACTCCCCTTCGCTTCTCATTTCCGGATCGCGGGACAGGCACAAATCACGATATAATTGCTAAATGTACCGTGGTGTTCTGCCGAACGCGAACGAAACTGAGCTGATGGTGGATGTAAAGTTGATAAAAGTTTGGTAAACGAAGTTTTCGTAAATTGTATTTTGGAAAAATCGGAGAGGAGATTATGTATAATATTCTTCAAATTTATTTTTATTCTTCTTTAGTTAAGAGTTATTGTTAAAATTCTTACTAAATCTTACTATACTTAATAGTTAAGGTACCCTTTATATGCAAGAAAACATTTTCAATCTTAAAAATTAAACTGTTCCAGAAAAGCATTCAAAATTGCATCAGTTTCTATTACTTAAATTTTAAATTATAAATTTTAAAAATTATACTATTGCCAAATTTTTTTTTTAATTACATATTTTTCAAATTTAAATTTTCATTTCAAATCTCAATATTATTTTGAAAAATTGTTGTTTTTTAGTTGTTTATTAATAAATTTTTAGAATTAGGAATGTCACTGTATTATTTTTGTATAATCGATAATAAATTGTTAAAGATTCTTGTATTTTCTGGAAATATTCATCTTTTGGGTAGAAAATTAATCTTGTTTGTTAAATATTCATTGCTTTGTTTGAAAGTTTGAAAACAATTCCTGATTTTGTTCGATAATTTCATTTTTTGTTAAAAATTAATATACAATGTAGAAAGTTCAACAGTTTTTTATAAGTAATTTTTTATTTGTTTGTTAAAAACTTAATTTTTTTTAAATTCAACTCCTTGGTTTAAAAGTTAACTTATTTGGTTGATGATACAAAATTTTTTGTTAAAATTTTTTTGGATTGAAAATTGATTTGTTGGGTTGGGTTAAATACTAATTTTTTTACTGAACAATTAACTATTTTACATTTTACTTTTCGAATTTTAAATAGTAAATTTAAAAAATTGTACTATTGTCAAAAAAACTTTCGAAATTGCATACTTTTCAAATTTAAATCTTGAAAACTGAATAATTAGCAATTCTTTATTTTTTTAATTAAAGAATTTTAAATTTCAACTTTGCAAAATTGTAAAATATTGTATAGTAATTATTGAAAGATCTATTAAATACTTAAATTTTATTTTTTTTTGCTAGAGCTGCATAATTTTAGTACAAATTTATTTCTTTGATTGCAAATTTTAATAACTTTTAAAAAAAATTGTTGTTTTTTAATTGTTTATAAATAAATTTTTTGAATTATGAATGTTAGCTTACACTTGTTGCTAGAAAATACAACTTTTTAACTGAAAATTCATTCGCTTTAGTTTTGAATTCAAATGCTTCGTTAAAAATTCTTGTATTTTTTGGAAAATTTGTCTTTTTGGTAGAAAATTAATCTTTATTGTTAAAAATTTATGTCTTTGTTTAAAAGTTTGAAAATAATTCCTTGTATTGTTCGATAATTTAATTTTTTGTTAAAAAATAATCTACAATGTAGAAAGTTCAACGATTTTTTTAAAGTAATTTTTTTTTAAACTTAATTGTTTTGTTTTAAATTTAACTCTTCAGTTAAAAAATCAACTTTTTTGGTGGATGATGAAAAATATTTTGTTAAAATTTTTTAGATTGAAAACTGGTTCGTTTGGTTGGGTTAAAAGGTAATTTGTTTACTGAACAATTAACTGTTTTACTTTTCGTGAGAATATTTATCTTTTTCATTATAAATTCCAATTATCAGGCTGAAAAAACCTTTTTTTAAATTCATGTAAATTTAGGAAATTATTCTTTTTTAGTAGAAAATTAAACTTCTTGGTTGAAAATTGATTAATTTGAATACAAATTATATTATTTCGCTTAAAACTAATCTAATTTGTAAAAAATTCTAGAATTTATTGCAATTCTTTTTTTTGAATATAAATTGAAATTTTTTGTTGAAAGCTCACCTATTTGGCTGCGAATTAAATTTTTTCTTCAATAATTTAATTTTTTTTAAACATTTTTTTTATTTTATATTTATGTTTAAATTAAAAGTTAAACTATTTAATTTAATCGTTAATTTTTCAACAAAAAGCATAGATTCTCAACAAAATTATAAACATTTAACTAAACTTATGTATTTGCAACCAAAAAACAATCTAATGTCTACAAAATAGCTGAAATTTAAACCGAACGCGATGACTTTTTTTTAATTAAAATTTTAAATTTTTAAGCCGACAAGCGAATTTTTTTTTAGAATATTGAAACAAAAATGAGATATAAATACACTTTTAGTTAAAATTTTTTTGTATTTAAAAGACACAAATTTATAGTTACTTTTTCAGTTAAAAAATTTACTTGCAAGTTAAAAAAAACGTATTTATAGGAAAATTGGTAAATCTTTCAGCAAATATTTGCTTTTTCAAATAAAAAAGTCCAATTTTTTAACAAATAGTTGTATTTTGCAGCAGAATAATAAATTCCTTTATCAAATTCTTAATTTTCCAATAAAATAGATTATTTTTCAACTAAGCAGTCGTATTTAAAAAAAGGGATTACTGTTTAACATGTTAAGTTAATTTTTAAAGAAGAATTATTTTCCAGAAGAAAGGAAATTAATAAAAATTTTTTTTGATTTTTTACATCAGAAAGACCAATTTTCTTCAAACTTCTTAAATTGTCTAATCGATAATGTAAACTTTAAATAAAAAAGTTTATTTGCAACAAAAAACGTAACATTTTGAAATAATTGTTGAATTTTCAACAAATCCCTTAGATTTTTAACCTAATATTAAATTTTTTTGACGAGTACAGATAAATTCTCGAATAAAAATTAAGTAGTAGACTTTTTAACAAAAGAGATAATTTTTAAACAAAAATAGTTAAATTTTTTTAACGGATTTTATTACCTCAGTTGGTATTTAAGTGGGAGAGCGTGGAAAATGAGAAAAGAGGGAAATAGGAAAGTTAAAGTCAATCAGAAAATACGAATTTTTAAAAATTTAGTTGAAAATTAAAAAATTAATTCAATTTTTAAGCCTAAAAGAGGATTTTATTCAAAAATATTTTTTCAAAAGAAAAAAATCATTTGCAACCAAGAAAGATAAATTTACAATGAAAAAAGGACTCTTCTGCATGAAAAGATAAATTTTAAATCTAAAAGGTCAATTTTTAATCAATTATCAAGTTTTATCAATTGTCAATTAATTTTCAACTAAAAATTTAAAAAAAAAACAGATTAGTACAATTTTCTGTTTAAATAATTACTTTTCAACGCAAAAAACAACTAATTTTCAATCAGTTAAATTGAGCTAAAAAATTTGGATTTTGAACAAAATAGTTTAAACATGCAAAAAATAATTGAAATATACAATAAAAGATGAATTTTTAATCCACAAGGGTGAATTTTTAATAGCAAAAAAATCAGCTAAATTCAATCAAGAAATACAGATTTTCAAAAAAATAGTTAAACATTTAACAATTAATTTTATTTTCAAACCAAAAAACACTTTTGCTACGACAGATTTTTAATAAAAAAATGTCATTATTAAACAAGAAATATAAATTTTTAACCAAAAAGGATGACTTTTCTACCATAAAAGATAAGTTTGCAATCCAAAAGGAAGAATTAAAACAAACAGTTGCATTTTTGCACAACAAAGATGAATTTAACAAAATAGTTAAATTTTCAACCAAATAGCTTAATTCTTAACATTTAAAAATTAATTTTCGACCAAGAACACTAATTTTCTAAATGAATTTTCGATTGTAAAATAAAATATTTCTTGCATTCAATTCGTTTAACTAGGATGATTTACACTGAAAACTGGCCTTGTTACTAAATCGGTTCCCTCGAAAAGTAAACCGTCAGAGATGTCTCAACCCTTTCCATTTCGAGTGTATAATATTGCGCAATATACTCCAATGAGTACTCGCGCACTGCGGCCTTTCCGAAGCGCTATTCTCAACCCTCTCTCGCCCTGACAAACGACGTATTAAATGTTATCGGGAAAACAAATTTTACCCTCTTTTATTGAAAGTGACGTTGCGCGTTAAAGAAGGCTAGTAACCGCGCGATAAAAATTTCCAACTGCTTCCCATAATTTAAGGTATCACCATGGCGTGGCACACGAGTATTATCTTGACTCGAGTTATGATAAATTGCACAATAAATAATGACAATGTCCCGAGAACGGTGTAACTCACGGATCATTCTTATTGTGAATGTCGGCTTCGTCTCTGCGTGAGCCTTCAGTATGGTGAGCAGAGGTGAAGAAAATAAAAGAAGAGGGGACACGCTGGACACGGGTGGACGCACTTCGACATTAAAAGGTTTCTGAAAAAAAAGGTTTTTCAGTTCAAACAAAAATTTCTTTGAATAAAAGAAAAATAGGTACTGGTTCTAGTGAAGATAAATAACTAGGGGAGACCACCATACAATAGGTAATAATTATACAGTCAGAAATTAAAAATTTTAAGTACCAACGCCTGTAAAATTAATAATTAAATTAATTTATAATTAGGACTTCATACAGTAAACAGGTTTTTAATTTTAAATTTTCCCGCGCCCGATGTCTTGTGCTGATTGGTCAAAGGCGCCGAGACTCAGAAGACGTGCGCAACGACGTGTAACCTAATTATAACAGAAGGTTATGTTCCGCAGGGTTCAATGAGCATTTCAAATAAATAATTAGTTATCAATTTATAAAAAGTATAACACAATATTAAAAAGGGTTTTACTTATTTTAAAATGTCTTTTTTTCTGATTTTAAAACGTAATATATCGTAAGATTCATTCAATTCTTAATATTTTTTTACTTTGAATTTTTTTCTTTTTCACATATTCACAAATTTATAAAAAGAGTTAAGGGAGGTAAGAAGCGGCCAATTATTTATAAAAGCTGGGTATCCAACGACCTTGAAAACCTGGAATTCTCCTCGAATTCTTTTTTAACCTTGAAGTCTTCTTGAACTTCTTACGAGAACCTTAAATTAATTTTTTTTTTAAATAATAATTTTATTGAAATACGAAAAGTAATTAAAATCTTTTAGTCTATTATAAAACAAACTTTATTTTTAAAGGAATCTTGCTACTAATTTTTTTTATTTATCAAAATATAATTTATCTTTTATTCTTTACAGAATAAATACGGAGATTTCTAGGCATTTTTTGCAGACTTTTCCAATTATTTTATAGATTGAAATAAACAGATTTGAATATTTTAAATAATTCTATAAGTTTTTTATTTTATATCCGCTAATATAGTGGATATATACAGAATTAGAGTCAGCTATGGCCATATAACGGATTTTTCAATAGTTTTACGACGCGGTTTTTTTTTCAACGATTTTCAAATAATTAAAAGGATTTTGAACATTTTACAAAGATGTATCTAACAGATTGCAAATATTACATAATAATTTCACAAAGCTTTTAAAGATTCAAAGGATTTCAAATATTTCAAAAGGAGATTTTAAAAAGGTTTTAAAAATTTTTTTAAATTAAATATTACAGTACACCAAATTTAAAAGTTTTTAAAAAATTTGGAAGATTTGAAAATATTGCAAAACATTTTAGAAGATTTAAAAATATTTTACTAATTGACTATTTACAATAATTTAATGATTTGAAGAAATAAAAAAGGTTTATAAAGATTTCAATATTTATAATTCATGTAACGTCACATTAGTGAAAACCTAATTTTAAAAAACACGTAATGCACGTCCCAACAGTGTTTGTGAACACTTTTTAATATTGTGTTTTACTTTTTAAAAATTGATAACTAATTATTTATTTGAAATGCACGTTGAACCCTGGGGAACATAACCTACTTTCATAATTAGGTTATACGTCTTTGCGCACGTCTTCTGAGTCTCGGAGCCTTTGACCAATCAGCGCAAGATCTCG
>JAAAKG020137908.1:0-12784 GCA_010014905.2 Druon quercuslanigerum
TTTCTCCAAGAAAAATAATATTTAATGTATTAACCAAAGATTATTTTAATTTTAAATAAAAATAATTGGATTCAACTAAAAAATATGAATTTTTAACTAAAAAAAGGTAAATCCTCAACCGACTTGACGAATTTTCAACAAAAAAGTTATACTTTTAACGCAAAGAGATGATTTCTAAAAAAAAGGTAATAATTAATATATCAACCAAAAATGATTTTAATTTTAAATAACAAATAATTAAATTAAAATAAAAACTATTAATTTTCAACAAAAAAAGGTAATTCCTCGACGTAATTAACGAAACTTTGACAAAACAGTTGACATTTCAACCAAAAAGGATTCCTTTTTAAAAAATTATTTAATTTTCAATAAAAAACATGAACTTTTTAACGAAGAAGATTAATTATCTACAGAAAAAGACGAATTTTCAACAAAATAAATAAATTCGTTGAATTATAAACTAAAAAAGATTAATTTTCAACAACAAAAATTGAATAGGTAAATGCTCAGTTGAAGAATTAATTTTCGACTAAAAAAAAGAACGAATTTTAGACAAAATAGTTAAATTTTTAACCAAAAAATATTTTTTCTCCAAGAAAAAAAATAGTTAATGTAATAATCAAAGATTATTTTAATTTTAAGTAATAACAATTGGATTCTACTAGAAAATATGAATTTTCAACAAAAAAAAAGGTAAATCTTCAACCGAATTGACGAATTTTCAACAAAAAAGTTATCCTTTTAACCAAAAAGAGATAAATTTTCTATCAAAAAAAGAACAAATTTTTAAAAAAGTTAAATTTTTAACTCTAACAAGATTAATATAATAATATAATAAATAGTTGTAGGTATGCATAAGTAAAAAATAAATAAATAAAAAATAAATAAATTTTGGACCAGTATACCAACAACTCTAACATTCTTTATTTAAACAAAAAATGTAAGAGTTGAAATCTCAACAACAACAAAATATAATTTTAAATAAAAAACAGTTAAATTCAACAAAGATATGAATTTTCAACGAGAAAAGATAATTGCTTAACAATATTTACACTTTCAATTAAAAAAATTTATTTTTCACAAAAAAAATTAGTTTACAAAAAATAGTTAAAACAGAATATATAAAAAGAATACTTTTTAACAACATTGTTCAATTTGCAGTAAATTAAATCAAGTTTTAACTAGAAAGATTATATATCTATCGAAAAAGACGAGGGTTAAAGAAAGTTAAATTTTTAACCAACAAACATTAATTTTAAAAAAAATATTTAATAGCATATTAAACAAAAAATATGTAAATTTTAAATCTCGAAATAGTCGAATTTAACTTAAAAACAATAACTTGCAACTAAAGTTAAATCCTTAAACGAATTAGCGAATCTTTAACAAAACAGTTCACTTTTCAACCAAAACCGATACTTTTTAAAAAATTATTTAATTTTCAGCGAAGTAAAATAAAACTTTAACCAAATAGTTGAATTTTTAATCAAAAACATAACTTTTCTACCGAATAAGGAAAATTTTCAACAAAATACATAAATTTCCAATAAAGCAGTTAAATTTTCGACTGTAAAATATTAGTTTCCAAAAACAAAAATTAAATAGTTAATTTTTTAATCAAAAAATTAATTTTCAAACGCAAAAAGAACGATTTTCCAATAAAATAATTAAATTTTTAACCAAACAAGATTAATACCTGATGTTAATAGATTTCTATAAGGTAAGAAAATTAAATAAAGGACATTAGAGTTGTCGGTACTTATAAGTAAAAATGAAATAAATAATAAATAAATTTTGGACCAGTAAACCAAAAACTCTGACATTCTTTATTTAAACAGAAAAATTTAATGGTTGATATTTAAACAACAAAAATTAATTTAAAAAAAAACAGTTAAATTCGACAAAAATATGATCTTTCAAAAAAAAATTCTTAACAATAAAGGGAATTATTAATTTTAAATGTTAATTTTATTTGTCTACTGGTCTATATCAATATTATTAAAATATTGATAAATCTTAAGATTGTGAAAAAAATATCTCTATCTCCGCTGGGAACTTACATTTTCAATTAAAAAAATTTATTTTTCACAAAAAATTAGTTTAAAAAAGTAGTTAAAAAAGAATATTGTTAAATTTTCAGGCATTCGAACTAAGTTTCAACTGAAAAGATGAATTTTCTCTCGAAAAATATGAATTTTCAACAAAAAAAGTTATACTTTTAACCAAAAGAGATGAATTCTCAAAAAAATGTAATAATTAATATATCAATCTAATGTGATTTTAATTTTAAATAAAAAATAGTTCAATTTAACTAAAAGATATGAATTTTCAACAAAATAGGTAAATCCTCAACGCAATTGACGAAACTTCCACAAAACAGTTGACATTCCAAACAAAAAGGATACTTTTTAAAAAAATGATTTAATTTTCAATTAAAAAGATAATATTTCAACGAAGAAAATTAATTATCCATCGCAAACGACGAATTTACAACCAAATAAATAAATTAGTTGAATTATAATCTAAAAAAGATTAATTTTCAACAACAAAAATTAAATAGGGAAATTTTCAGTTAAAAAATTAATTTTCGACTTAAAAAAAAGAATGAATTTTATACAAAATAGTTCAATTTTTAGCCAAAAAATATTAATTCTCCAAGAAAAATTATATTTAATTTATCAGCCAAAGATTATTTTAATTTTAAATAAAAATAATTTCATTCAACTAAAAAATATGAATTTTTAACAAAAAAATACGGTAAATACTTAACCGAATTGACGAATCTTGAACAAAACAGTTGACATTCCAACCAAAAAGGATATTTTTTCCAAAAATTATTTAACTTTCAATCAAAAACATGAATTTTCAACGAAGAAGATTAATTATCTGCCGAAAAAGATGAATTTTCACCAAAATAAATAAATTAGTTAAATTATAAACTAAAAAAGATTATTTTTCAACAACAAAAATTGAATAGGTAAATGTTCAGTTAAAAAATTAAATTTCGATTGAAAAAAAAACGCGAATTTCAGACAAAATAGTTAAATTTTTAACCAAAAAATATTCATTCTCCAAGAAAAATAATAGTTAATGTATCAAATCAAGAATATTTTAATTTTAAATAAAAATATTTGAATTCAAAGAAAGAATATGAATTTTCAGCAACAAGAAAAGGTAAATCCTTAACCGAATTGACGAACCTTCAATAAAATAGTTAACATTCCAATCAGAAAGGATACTTTTTCAAAAATTTACTTAATTTTTTAATCAAAGACATGAATTTTCAACGAATAATTTCAATTTTCTACCGAAAAAGAAGACTTTTCAACATAACACATCAATTTTTTATCAAAAAAAGAAAAAAAAATTTTTAAAAGTTAAGTTTTTAACCATAACAAGATTAATAGTTGTCGGTATACCAAAAACTCTAACATGATTTATTTAAACAAAAAATATAAGAGTTGATATCCCAACAACAACAAAATGTAATTTTTAAATAGAAAACGGTTAAATTCGATAAAAATATACATTTAAAAAAATAATAATAATTTCTTAACAATAAATGGCATATTTACACTTTCACTTAAAAAAATTATATTTCACAAAAAATTAGATAAAAAAAATAGTTAAAAAAGAACATACAAAAAGAATACTTTTTAACTAAATTGTTTAATTTTCAGTCATTCGAACTAAGTTTCAACTGAAAAAATTAATTTTCTGTCGAAAAATACAAAATTTTCAACAAAAAAGTTAAACTTTTAACCAAAAAACATGAATTCTCAAAAAAAAATTAATAATTAATATATCAAACAAAAATGATATTAATTTTAAATAAAAAATAATTCATTTCAAATAAAAAATATGAATCTTCAACAAAAAAGGTAAATTCTCGACGCAATTAACGAAACTTTAACAAAACAGTTGACATTTCAACCAAAAAGGATACTTTTTCAAAAAATTATTTAATTTTCAATAAAAAACATGAATTTTTAAAGAAGAAGGTTAATTATCTAACGAAAAAGTCGAATTTTCAATAAAATGAATAAATTAGTTGAATTATCAACTAAAAAAGATTAGTTTTCAAAAACAAAAATTGTGTAGGTAAACTTTGAGTTAAAAAGTTAATTTTTAACTAAAAAGAGAACGAATTCCAGACAAAATAGTTACATTTTTAACTAAAAAATATTAATTCTCCAAGAAAAATAATAGTTAATGTATGAACCAAAGATTTTTTTAATTTTAGATAAAAATAATTGAATTCAACTAAAAAATATAAATTTTCAACAAAAAAAAGGTAAATCCTCAACGAAATTGACAAATAGTTGAATTTTTAATCAAAAACATGAATTTTCAACGAAGAAGATTGATTTTCTACCGATAAAGACGAATTTTCAACAAAATATATCAACTTTCATACAAATTGTTAAATTTTAAAATAAAACAAAGATTTCTTTTCGACAAAAAAAAATGAATCTTCAATAAAATTGTTGAATCTTTTACCTAAATGAGAAATTTTTAACAAATTAGACGAATTTTCAACAAAATACATGAAATTTCAAGTAAAAAATATAATTTCTTAAAAATAAATCGAATTTTTACAATTTTAATTTAAACAATTAATCTTTCATCAGAAAATGAATAAAAAATATTCCATTTTTCAACTAAAGAGAAGAATTATCATTCAAAATGATGCATCTCCAACTAAAAAAATAATTTTTAACAAAGTATAAGAAAATTTCAACAAAAAAAGTTAATGGTCAGCTAACTAGTTGAATTTTGAACCAAAAAAGATTTAACCAATAAGATCAATTTTCAAGCGACAAAGACGAATTTTTAACAAAAATTCGTCTTTTTTAACAATTCCTTTTTAACGAATTTTTACCCAAAATTCGTCTTTTTTGGTAGAAAACTAATCTCTTAGGTTGAGAATTCCTTTTTTGGCTGAAAAGTCCCTTTTTAACTTAAATTTTAACTATTTTCTTGATTTTTTGTTTGTTTGAACTAATTGTCTAAAAATTACTTAGTTCCGTTGAAAAGTTGTTGTTTTTTCAAAATAAATTTGGTTCAAAAGTATAGGTACGTTGTGAATGAGAATTCAATAATTTTGTCAGTCAATTTTTATATGATTCATGATTTTAGTTAAAAATTCATCTCTTTAGTTAAAAAGCTAAACTATATGTGGACATTTTTTTTATTGATATTTATTTATTACAAATTTAAATATTTAATTATTGATTGTAAATTTATCTTTGTTAGTGGAAACTTTTACGGCTTGGTTGAAAATTCAATTTTTTAATTTACAATAATGTTTTTAACTGGAAATGAACCTGTTACATTTTTTATTATAAGGTTTTAATTTATTATGAGTTCAAAATTTATCTCCTTGCCTGAAAAATTAACCATTTTATTGAAAAATCATTGTTTTTTGGTTAAAAAAAAATATATTTTTTAACTGATAATTTAACTATTCCAGTTTAAGATTTATTATTATAGTTAAAAATACTTCTGTCTGGTTCGAAATTTAAATATTTTGCTCAAAATTCTTTTTATTTATTTTTGTTGTTGTTGTAAAATCCTCTTTTTCGATAGAAAATTATTTTTATTGATTTAAAAAGAATTTTCTAAACTGAAAATTTGAATAATCTATTTTGTTTAAAATTGCGTTGTTATTGAAAAATTATTGTTTTTAACCAAACATTTAAGTATTCCAGTTTTGATTGACATTTTTTTATTAAAAATTTACATTTTTTTCATGTTCAACCATTTGGTTGAAAATTCGTGTATTTGGTTAAAAATTCGTCTTTTTCGGTAGAAAATTAATCTTTTTGTCTGAAAATTCAAGTTTTCGATTTAAAATAATGTTTTTAATTGAAAATGTATCTATTAACTTTTTTATTATAAGCTTTTAATTTATTATGAGTTGAAAATTCATCTCTTTGTCTGAAAATGTAACCATTTTATTAAAAAATCATTGTTTTTTGGTTGAAAAAATATATTTTTTTAACTAATAATTAAACTATTCCGATTTTAGATTAATTATAATAGTTTAAAATACTTTTCTCTGATTCAAAATTTAAATATTTTGCTAAAAATTCGTTTTATTTTATTTTTTGTTGTTGTAAATTCCTCTTTTCGGTAGAAAATTAATCTTATTGATTTAAAAAGAATTTTATAAACTGAAAATTTGACTAATCTATTTTGTTAAAAATTGATCTTTTGTAGTTGAAAATTGCGTTGTTATGGAAAAATTATTGTTCTTAACTAAAAAGCTAGCTATTCCAGTTTTAGTTGACATTCTTTTAGTTAAAAATTCATTTTTTTTTGTCAATATTCAACCATTTGGTTGAAAATTCTCGTATTTCATTAAAAATTCATCTATTTCGGTAAAAAATTAAACTTCATGTCAGAAAATTCAAGTTTTTTATTTAAAATAATGTTTTTAATGGAAAATTTACCTATTACATTTTTATTATAAGGTTTTAATTTATTATGAATTCAAAATTCATCTCTTTGTCTTAAAATCTAACCCTTGTATTAAAAATTCATTGTTTTTGGTTAAAAATATATTTTTTTAACTGATAATTTAACTATTCCAGTTTAAGATTCTTTATAATAGTTAAAAATACTTCTTTCTGTTTCATAATTAAAAAATTGTGCTAAAAATTCGTTTTTTTTTTCTTTCTCTGGTTGAAAGTTCCTCTTTTTCGGTAGAAAATTAATCTTATTGATTAAAAAAGAATTTTATAAAATGCAAATTTGAATAATCTATTTTGTTAAAAATTATTCTTTTATAGTTGAAAATTCCGCTGTCGTAGAAAATTTTTTTTCTTAACTAAAAATTTAACTATTCCAGTTTTATTTGACATTTTTTTCTATATTCTACCATTTGATTGAAAATTCGCAAAATTCTGTTCAAAATTCATCTATTTCGGTAGAAAATTAATCTTCTGGTCTGAAAATTCACGTTTTTGATTTAAAATAATGGGTTATAAAAATGGTTATAAAAAATTGGTTTAAAAAATTCACGTTTTTGGTTAAAAATTCGCCTTTTCTGGTAGAAAATAGAACTTTTCAAAATTACTTACAAAAAATTTTAAGTATAAATAAAGAAGAAATTAGTATGTGGCAGAAAATGAAATAAAGAAACGAACCGTTTAAAAGTCTTGAGAGCCTGTGAACGTCAACATTGATATGCTGAATGAGTTCGATGTCGCTGTAATCTGGATTTTCCTCGCTGCTCACGGAAAGTTCTTGGAGTCGAGCAGAAATTCGATTGAAGACAGCATTGAAGAAATTTAAGCTGAGAGCGAAGAGAACTTTGCTAGCCAGATTTTTGAGATGAGCGTTTTGAGGACTGTCGTTCGGAATATCTGAAAAATAATAAATGTTGAGGGAAATAGAAAAAAATGGATTGTTAAAAACAATTGATTGTGATTAGGGACCATATTTAAATTACGTAACAGCTCCTCAAGATTATGTTTTTATTTTCGTCAATTATTTATTATTTGGTTGAAAATTTCACAATTTTCTTGAAACAAACAAATAATCGAAGTTTCTACTTGAAAAGATAAATTTAAAACCTAAACTGAAATGATGAATCTTCAACAAAGAAAAAATAATTTTTAACACAGAAATTCAATTTTCAACCAATTGGTTGAATTTCCAATTTAAAAAATGAATTATCGACGATAATGATAATTTTCGACCAAATAAATGAATTTCCAACTAAAATTATATACTTTAAGCCAAAAAATTAATTTTTATAAAAACAGTTGAATCCAGGCTATTAATTTTCAAACTATATTTTTAAATAAAGAGTTGAATTTTCTACAAAAATAAAAATTAATTTTCAACTAAGATGATTTATTTTTTTACCAAAAAATGAATTTTAGAACAAAATACGTGAATTTTGATCCAAATAATTGAATTTTCAACTGAAAAAAGATTAATCTTCAATCGAAAATGGAATAGTTAACTTTTTAGTTGGAAAAATTAACTTTCAACAATATAATTGAATTTTTTAACAAGGAGAGGAGTTTCCTGCTAAAATGAATCTTTAACTAATAAAAATTAATTTTTAACCTAGTAGTTTAATTCTGAACTAAAATAGTTTATTAATTGTTAGACAGTTTTCTTTCTTAAGCAAAAAATGTGACACTTTTACCAGAAAAGAGATAAATTTTCAGCAAAAAAGTTAACTTTCTATCAAGAAAGTTAAATTTCTAACGAGAGTTGAAATTACTGCAGAAAAGACGAATCTTAAAAAAATAGATGATTTTTTCTACTAAATAAAAAAGTTAAATTTTCAATTAAGAATAGAATGGTTGAGCACACACACTTAACGAAAGAAAAATAATAATTTTCAACAGAATAGTTCAATTTTTTTAAGCAAGAGATGAATTTACTACTAAAATGATGAATCTTCAACCAAAATAAATTTATTTTTAACAAAATATTATAATGCTTAACCAAAATAGTTTGTTAATTCTTAATCAAACAGTTGCATACCTAATAAAAAAATGATATTTTTACCAGAAAAAAGCTCAATTTTCAAGAAAAAAGTTAATGTTCAACCATCAGTTGCATTTTCAAACAAAAAAACGATTAATTTTTTACAAAATAGATGAATTTTTAACCAAATCGTTGAATTTTCAAACTAAAAAGTCTAATGTTTTCGAAATGTTTTTACTTTTAAAGAAAAAAGTTCCTTTGCAACCAAAAAAGATGAATTATCAACCAAATAGCTGCATTTCAACTGAAGAAATTAAATAATAAAAATATTAAAACCAAATAGTTTCACTTTCAAGAAAAAGAGATAACTTTTCAAGTAAAAAGTTCAATTTTTAACCAAATAGTTGAATTTTCAATTAAATAGCCGAAATTTTGAAGAAAAAAATTATACTGCAACTAAACCAAGCCAAAAAGACCAATTTTTTAGAAGACAGTTGAATTTTCAACAAAAAAGTTCATTTTCAGCCAAGAAAAAAGAATTATTAATCCAATAGGATTAATTTTCTATTTAAAAAGACGAATTTTCAAGAAAGCGGTTAAATTTTCGACCAAAATATATGAACTTCTAACAAAATAGTTGCTTTTTCAAATAAAATTTTCAATCAAATAATACAATTGTTACCGAAATTTATCGATTCTAAAAGAAAAATATATAACAGTAGACTTTTCAACCAAAAATAAGTAATTTTTAGCCAAAAATACTCATTTTCCATTGCATAAAATTTGTCTTTTTCATTTAAAAGTTCACCTGTTTTAGTGAAATTTTCATTTTACTTGGACAAAAATGCAACTTTTTAGCTGAAAATTTAACAATATTGTTTACAAAGTCATCCTTTTTGGTTAAAAATTTGGATTAAGAATTCAATTTTTTACGCCGAAACTTATTTATCTTTGGAAAATCATATTTAGATCGTGAAGTCAATTAAAATCTTTTTCAGCATAAAATTTAACTATTTGTTTGAAATTTATCATTTCGATTTAAAAATTCATCTGTTTTAGTACAAATTTCTTTTTTTTCAATGAAAATGAAACTTTTTGGTACAAAGTTTTTTTTTTGTTAACAATGACTTTATTATGAAATCTTTTTTTTAAGATTTATATTTTTAGTTGAAAATTCATCTATTTCGTTAAAAGTTGAAAATTCACATAAAGACAAAATAGTGCAATTCAAATCAACAAAATAGTTTAATCCTCAACCACAATTTATCATTAATTTTCAATGAAACAGTTGCATTAAAAACTCTTTGACTTTTAATCTCGAAAAAATGAATTTGCAACAAAAAGATCATTTTCAACATACAAGTTTATTTTCAAAGAAAAAAAAAATTCCCAACCAAACATTTGCTTTTAAAACCAAATAATTACGCTTTACAAAAAAAATTATCCTTTTTTGTTAAGAATCATTTTCTTAAGATATCATTTTTTTATGATTGATATTTTTAGGTAAAATTTTATCTCTTTGGCAAAAAGTGTGAGTATTATGTTGAAAATCGATTTTTTTAAATTAAAAATTCAAATAATTGTGTACAATTTAAAGTAAATTGTTAGAATTTTTTTGTCTTTGGTTGAAAATTTAACTATTTATTGGAGAAACCTTTTTTTTGTTGTAAAAAATGAAGTTTTTAACTGAAAATTAAACTTTTCCATTTTTTAAGATCGCTCTTTTTTAGTTTGAAATTCTGCTTTTTTGGTTAAAAATTATTTTTTTTTCTGACGAGTCATATTTATTGATTGAAAATTCAATTTTTCTGGAAAAAATTCGTCTTTTCGCTTTAAGACTCTACAATTTAAATAAACTTTTATTTCTTTCTTGAGTCAAAAATCTGTATTTGTTGGAAATTCGTCTCTGAAGATTTTAAATTTGTATTTGAAAATCTGTTTTATTCAGGAATCAGAAAATAGCTCAAGACTAATAGAAACACCTACTTTTGTCATTAAAGCATGTATTAAAAATTAAATTCAATGCTTATTCAGAATTATTTTTTTTTTAGTCTATAAATGACCAAAATTTATATTTATTTATAATTTTTCTGATTGGATTTTCAACAATTTTGTTAAAACGTCATACTTCTCTGTTAATAATTCAACTGTTTTATTGAAAAGTCGTCTTTTTGGTTTTATAATTCAAAAGATTGAATCAAATTTTCGTTCTTTCTTGAAAAAAAATTTGTATTAATTGAAAATAGAGATATTTCATCTTTTTCTGGCTATAACTGCAACTATCTACTTAAAAATTAATCTATATCGGTTAAAAACTAACTTTTTTTGTGAAAATTCACATTTTTGTGTTGAAAATTAAAATGCTTTGCAAAAAATATGTATTTTCAACTTGAAAACTAAACAGTTTGGTAGAAAATTTAACTATCTGGTTGAAAATTGATGTATTTTTTTTTTAAATTCATCTGTTTTTGAATAAAATCAATTTTTTGGTCAAAAATGGTATTTTTTGATTAAATAAAACTGTCTTTTATTTTAAATTCAAATTTTTTTTGTTTAACTATCCAATTTTATATTTTTCGTTGAAAATGCATCTTTTTAGATCAAAAATTCAACTCCTTTGTTGAAAGTAGAACTACTTTCTTAAAAGTAAATTCTTTTTTGGTTAAAGATTTATCACTTTAGTTGAAAGTTTGCTTTTTCTTGGTAAACAAAAATTGGCTTAAACAAAATTGAACTATTTTGTTTAAAGTTCAACTAACTGGTGTTAAACTAACTTTTTTGTTGAAAATTCATATTCTTAGAGTTTAAAAATTCAAGTCTTTTATACAAAAATCGTCTTTTTGACTTAAAACTTCCACAATTTGGTATAAAATTCAAATTTTTGTATAAGTTTCGCCTTTTTGAATGAAATTTAGCCTGAAACTTTTTTTGGGGAATATATAATTTTAGGTTGAGAACTCAACTATTATGTTAGAAATTTAATTATTTTCTCGGAAATTCTAGTGTTAAAAAGAAACATCTTTCACAATAGAAAAGAGCTTTTTAATTTACAAATAAATTAATAAATTTTTTAATTTCTATCTGAAATATTGCTTTATTCCGTCTTCTGTTTGAAAATTGGTTTGAAAATTCTTTTTTTTTCGGGTAAAGAATTAATTTTTCTGGTCAAAGATTCATCTATTTACTAGAAAATTTAACTTTTTTGTTAAAAATGCATTTTTTTATTTGTTTGAAAATGATCCATTAATGATCAAAAAAAATAAAAAGTTAGTCAACGAAAAATCAGTGAATTTAAAAATGAAGTTTTCGGACATCCTGACTAATTCTACTAGCAATAACTAACAAAACTTTTCTGGAAATAAATAATAATAAATAATAATAATAAATAAGGATGGTACCGATGAACTGGCATATTTCTTTGAGCGTTTTTTTCACGTTCATGGCCTCTTCATATTTGGTGGTATCTTTCGGTTGATTGGCGAGACATCGTTCTAGGGTATCTAATACTATGATGATTGATTCGTAGCAGTTTCGATCCTGATCTGTGGAATGAAAGGACCGCTGACCTCCGGTCGAGGGTACCATTTCGTTGACGCGTTGCAGCATCTTCGTGAGGCCGGATATCACGAGAGAAAAGCGGTAGCGAGAAATTTTAATCAAACATTTTTTGTTCTTCTCCTCATTCAGCCGGGAGTGTGTGGTCTGCGGACCAGTTCGACATGGCAACTGAAAAAAAACAAACAAATTATTATTTTATGGTGTCTACTCAAATTCTGAAGAAAAAAAATCCCTCACAATTTCAGGGTTTTTCCAGGTATGATTATTTTTCGCGAGTTTATTACAAATAATGGCCCTTTTTATTTTATAGGAATATAATTATTATTACAAGAAATTCTTCAATATTTTAGCACGATAGATTAAATGAATAAATAAATAATTCTAAATATATAATTAATCATTTCTCGAATTTAAAATACAGTGCATATTTAGGTAAAATAATGTGAGTAAAAAAAATATCACTTCTCAATCAAAAATGGAATAGTTAAATTTTCAGCTAAAAAAATTATTCTTACACAAAAAAAAACACATTTATTTATTAAACAAATTTAATTTAAGCTTTAACCAAATAGTTTTAGTTTTAAATTAAAGAAGCCCCACTTTTAACTAAACAGTTGAATTTTTAAACAAACTAATGAATTTTCATCTAAAATGATCAATGTTTATCTCGAATAAATGAATTTTAAACAAAAAAATGCATTTTTGAGAAAAGATTTCAATTTTGAACAAAGTAGTTTTATTTTTAACCAAAACGATACATTTTCTACCATTTTAG
>JAAAKG020137909.1:0-12784 GCA_010014905.2 Druon quercuslanigerum
ATTAGCGGTAAAAAAATTTTCTGTTTTCTAAAAGTGCTTCATATTAATGTAGGAATGATATATAATTACGAAAATAATTTAAAAGTTTATAATAACCATCGTTATAAACAATTATTATGGCAAAATATTAAAATTTCAGATTTTTCAAATTATAATTTCCTTCAATCGCCAGAACGACTTCAGATATTTCTTAAAATAATAAATATTTAACAAAATTTAATAAAATATAACAATAAAAATTTTTATAAACAAATGAGATAAATCAATTGAAAATTTTGGCCCTTTCGCATAGAAAATTTTTTTTTGCACTGGAAATGTTTTAAGCTTTTATTATAAAAGATATAAATTGAATATTTTATAACGAGTATTATTTATAACAATTGTGATTGTTAACTTTTCTAATATTTTTGTAACTAGCAGTCATTCATCCAATAGCTTAAAACATTTCGAGTGCAAAAAAAAATTTCTATGCGAAAGGGCCAAAATTTTGAATTTGTTTATAAAACTTTAAATTTTTATAGTTTTAAAAATATTATTAAATATTTGTTATTTTAAGAAATACCTGAAAACGTTCTGGTGGCTGAAGGAAATTATAATTTGAACAAATCTGAAATTTTTATATTTTGTTATATGAATTGTTTATAACAATAGTTATTATAAACTTTTAAATTATTTTTGTAATTATATATCATTCCTACAGAATTTTTTTTACCGATAATAAGATTATTTGCTAATTTGTTCATAAAATTTGTTTATAATAAATAAATGGAGTAATGAACAAATTATTTGTATTCTATGAATTCCTAAACATTCATTTAAGATAATATAAAGTTTACCTAATCAGTTATTCAATCGTAAAAAATTGTTATGCAAAAAATTTCAGTTTTTCCGTACTTTTAGTAAAAAAATTATTAATAAACAAGTAGAAGAGACAAAAGTTAACAGAGTTAAGCTCCTCAGAATTTAATTAACTTTAATTAAAAAAAATAAAATAAAAATCGGACCTAAATTGAAGGCTCTGGACATTTTTGAACGAAAAAAGTGCATTGTGTTAAAGAAACTAAATTTCTCTACTAAAAAAGGGATAAATTATGCATTTGTCTACCAAATTTTTAAACAAAAATTAATTTTTTGAAAAATGGCGAAATAATCAATTTTTTTATTGAATTTGTTTAAAAAAATATAAATTATTTTTTTTATGACCAAGTATCATATCAAGAGGTATTATAAACTTATCTAAAGTTGCTTTAAAAAAAAGAATTTCTTTTACTGAAAAATGACAATATTATGTATTTGTTAATTAATTTTGCTTAAAAAAATAACAATACTTGTCTGAAATCAAAGAATTGCACAAGAAAGATATAAGCAAGATATTTATTGTTTTTGATGTTCAAAAAACGAAACAAATCTATTCGGAAATGACGAATTTATGCATTTGTTTATAAAATTTGTTTAAATAATTAAGAAATGGTCTCTACTTTTTCATAAAATATATCACAATTTTTTCTTCAGATAAAAATCTAACTTTGTTTATTAATTTGTTTCTAACAATTATAAAGAAATTTTTAAATATCTGATACTGCTATAAATCATTCAAGACGTTATAAAATGAGGATTAAAAATATAATCGAAAATAAAAAATTAGATAGAGAAGTTATATTTATTTTCATTTGTTAAAATAATTTGTTTATATTTTCATCAAAGTACGGTTATTGTAAAAATAAAAAATTTCTGTATGGTAATGAGAAAATTCATACAGAAAAATGACATTAACAATAACTTTTGTAAAACTTCAAATTTCACCAAACCGCTCAAATTGTATTTTTCAATTATACTTGGGAACCGAATCAGGGGCGCCTGAATAATTTTCAATTGGAATACATAATATTGCGCAATATACTCGACTGAGTACTCACGCACCGCGGCTCTTCCGAGGCGTTCCGAAGAAAAAATGGAGTCGTCTCTTGCCAATGCCCCCGAGAAATTGTGTGGACTAACAGTTCTGGGAAGGCCGAGAACGGGGGGACAGAATTCGGGAGTTTAGTGTATTCCATTTTTAAAATATTTTTCATAATTTCCGGAAATTTATGAAGTTTTGGTAATTTATTGTAATATTATAGGTAGTTTTCGGTAACTCACAGTATATTTCGTAAAATACAAATGAAAAATGTGTGAAAATTTATAGAAATTTTCAGTAATTTCTGGTCATTTTACAGGTAAATATGGTTTACTTATCATAACTTACCCAAAATTCAATTTAAAATTTTTTTCTAAATTTCTGAAAACTTGTGGTATTTTATGGTAATAGTACAGGTAAGTTATGGTAACTTACAATATATCTTCTAAAATACAAACTAAGAATGTCTAAAAATTTACGGAAATGTTTGGAAACTTTAGGTAATTTGTGGTAATTTTACAGGTAAATATGTTTATTTACCATAAATTACCCAAATTTTAATTTTAAATAATTCTAATAATTTCTGGAAATTTATGAAATTTTTTGTTAATTTTTGGTAACTAAGCATAAATTGCCCACAATTTAATTAATTTTTTTTTTTAAATCTCCGTAGATTTATGGGAATTTTCGGTCATTTGTGGTAATTTTACAGGTAAATATGGCAAATTACCCGAAATTCTATTTTAAACATTTTAAATAATTTCTGGAATTTTTTGGTAATTTTAGGTAATATTACAAGCATAAATGACCGGAAAATTCTATTATCTACAAACAAAATTTCCTTACAATTCTTACAGTAAATGGGCTGCTTATCGTTAAATGCGAGTTCATCAGATGTATAATTTTCAATATTCACTTTTGACGTCAGTTTTTACTACTTAGGGAGAAAAAAGTAGAGCCTTAGTAAATTACTTTTATTTGAAAAAATGTATTGCCCTATTAATCTCCTATTTTATTGAAAAATCGTCCTATTTCCCCTTATTTTGAGTGTATTCTGGACAGTTATCCACTGTGGACCACTATCCAATGAAAGCTATACGTGGGCAGTGTATAAGAATAGGTGAGCATATGAGTAAATTGAATGAAGCAAACTTTTTTGTTAAAAATTTTACTCTCTTCTAAAAAAATCGTCTTCTTCACTTGAAAATCTAACTATTTGGTTAAATTCTTTACTCTCTTCGGTTAAAGTACAAATTTTTAAAATTGAAAATTTTAGTTTTAAAAAAACGTCTCCTTGGGTTTCGAATTCAGAGTTTTTGTTGAAAATGCAAATTATTTCGTAAAAAATGATTCAAGTTTATTAATCTCATTCGCACTATGAAAAAATGCACATTATCCAGAATGTACAGTTATCCACTGTGTACCAGCCTCCCCTGTACATATACGTAGGCAGTGCATAAGAATAGCTGAGCATATCGAAAGTTACGAATGAACTTATCAAAACTCGTCGAAGCGTGACTGCGTTCGATCGATAAACGATCTAGGTCGTAGATCGTAGATCATTATCTAGTTACTTGAGATGACTGGTTTGGCTGCAAGAGGTTAAATGCAGGGCAGACCAATACCTAGTGTTTATCAGCAGTTAAAAGGAACTACTATCTATATTCAGAAATTTGAAGATTGGTGTGGATGCAGTTCCCAATACTCAGACAGAAAACTCACACTGACAAACCGGCATTGGCTTGTGGTGGATTTGTCTTCGATAGAATACAATACTAGCATACTCACTTTTCCTTCGGGGTGATAATCCAGTCATGAGAAAAGAGGAAGGAAAGGTAGATCCAACTGATATATAGGGTAATTTTGTAGATTACGTGGAAATGTGTTGGTGCGATATTCAAAGTGGCGTTTGCAAATGCAAATAGAAAGTACATTTTAGTATCTATAGATGAAATTGTAAGGTTTTAGTAGAAAGCATCGATCGAACGAAAATTAAATAAGGATATCCTTAAACATTTAAAAGTAAAATGTTGCAGACTTTACACTTTTGCCTCTATCTCCTTGTCCGTCCATCCTACTTTTATTCAAGTAGGGGAATCGAGAATAAATTATGGGTTGGGCAGTAAGAGTAAATGAAGAGAGGGCAGGTAAAAGCAATAAAAAATTAGTGGCAGGAAAGTAGAGGAAGTAAGGCGAAAATGAGAGAAGAAGTTAAAGAAATAAGGGGAGGGAAGGCAGAGGATGTGTGGGATGAGACACTAGAGTAAGCAAGGGGAGGGCTAGAAGGTGAAGAGATGTGAAGACAGTTAGAAGAAGCAAGGGGAAATTACGGTATAAGAAGTGCGAGAATTGAGGGAGAATGTGGGGCGAAGGAATAGAGGAAGAAAAAGTAGAGGAAGATGGGTAAATAAGAAGCAAATTGGATAGGGGAACTATGGCAAGTAAAGAGTGATAGGGATTGAGGAGGTAAGGTACATTAGAAAAGTGTGAGTAAGCAGGCAAGAATAGATAGCTGTGGAGAATAAGAGGAAACTAGTGATGGTTCATATGAGAATTGAATTAAGTTGAGGGGTAAAGTGGGAAGAAAAGAAAAAGTAGAGGATGTGAGCGGTAGAAAATAGGGGAAATAAGTTGAGGGAAAGTAGAAGAAGTGACGAAAAATGATTGTGAGGACAGTCGTGAAAGTGAAGAGAAAAGAGGGGAGTTGAAGTAGTTGAAGTAGGGGAAATAAGAAGAAAATTATAGAGAGGTAAGGGACATTAGAGAAGTTTGAGAAAGTGCGGGAGATCAGAGAGTGGAATTATGAAAAATTAGTTAAGGGAAAGGCAATAGGGGAAGGTAAGAGAAAGTAGAAGAAGTGAAAGGTAGAAAACTATTGGAAATAAGGTATATAAAAGTAGAAGAAGTGAGGAAAAATGATTGTATGAAAAGTAGTGGAAGTGAAGAAAAAAAAATAAAGTGAAAGGAAATGAGGAGACTTAAAGTAGTTATATCAGGGGAAATAAGGAATAAATTAGGGAGGGATAATTGGAAACGTGAAGAGTAATGGTTTGTGAGAATGTGAGAGTGATTAGACAGAAAGGAGGAAGTAAGGGATATTAGAGAGAAGTTAGGCAGTCAGGCAGTTTAGAGGGGTATCAGGAAGTAGGGGAGATTAGAGAGTTAAAGTATAAGAAGTGAGTTTGAGTGAAGGAAAATATGGGAAGGAAAGTAAAGTAGACGAAAAATAATTGTAGGGGCAGCAGTGGAAGTGAAGAGAAATAGGTGAATTGAAAGAAAATTAGGGGAGTTGAAGTGGTTGAAGTAGGGGGAATAAGGAGAAAATTAGGGAGGGGTACGTGGAGAAGTGACGAGTAATGGATGGTGAGAAAGTGAGAAAAAATAGATAGGAGTGAGGAAGTAAGGGATATTAGTGAAGTTTGAGAAAGTACGGGAGATCAGAGAGTGCAATAATGAAAAATGAGTTTAAATGAAAGGCAATATGGGCATGCAAGAGAAAGTAGAAAAAGTGAAGGGTAGAAAACAAGGGAAAATAAGGTATGGGAAAGTAGAAGAAGTGAGAAAAAATGATTGAAGGGGAAGTAGTGGAAGTGAAGACAGAAAAATGAAGTGAAAGGAAATGAGGGAAGTTAAAGTAGTTGAATAAGAGAAAATAAAAAAAAATTAGGGATGGATACTTAAAAAAGTAAATAGTAATGGTTTGTGAGAAAGTGAGGGAGATTAGACAGAAAGGAGGTAGTAGGGGATATTATAGAGGAGTGAGGTAGAAAGGGAGTTTAGAGAGGTGTAAGGAAGTAGAGGAGATTAAAGAGTTGAACTATGAGAAGTGAGTTTGAGTTAAGGAAAATAAGGGCAGGAAAGTAAAGTCGAGAAAGTGGGAATAGAATTGTAGGGAAAATAAAGGGTGGGAAAGTAGAAGAAATAAGCGAAAATGATACAGGAGGAAGTTAGGGAAGTAAAGAAAAAATAATAGAAAGGGAAATACATAAAGTGAGGAAGGAAAGAGAAAGTAGAGGAAGTGAAAGGTAAAGAAAAGGGGAAATAAGGGGAGGGAAAGTAGAAGAAGTGACGAAAAATGATTTTGGGGGCAGTAATGGAAGTGAAGAGAAATAGGTGAAGTGAAAAAAGATGAGGGGAGTTGAAGTAGTTGAAGTAGGATAAACAAGGAGAAAATTAGAGAGGGATACTTGGAGTAGTAAAGAGTAATGGATTGTGAGAAAGTGAGGAAGATTAGATAGGAGCGATGAAGTAAGGGATATTCGAGAAGTTTGAGAAAGTACGGGAGATCAGAGAGTGCAATTATGAAAAATGAGTTTAAATGAAAGGCAAAATGAGAAGGTCAGAGAAAGTATAAGTTAAGGGTAGAAAACTAGGGTAAATAAGGTATGGAAAAGTAGAAGAATTGAGGAAAAATGATTGTGGGGGAAGTAGTGGAAGTGAAGAAAAAAATATGAAGTAAAAGGAAATGAGGGAAGTTAAATTAGTTGAATTAGAGGAAATAAGGAAGAAATTAGGGAGGGATACTTAAGAAAGTAAAGAGTAATGGGTTGTGAAAAAGTTTTGGAGATTAGACAGAAAGGAGGAAGTTAGGGATATTAGTGAGGAGTGAGGCAGTAAAAGAGTTTAGAGAGGTGTAAGAAAGTAGGGGAGATCTGAGAGTTAAGGTAAGAGAAGTGAGTTTGAGTGACGGAAAATAGGGGAAGGAAAGTAAAGTAGAGGAAGTGCGGGTGGCAGTGTAGGGAAAATAAGGGATAAGAAAGTAGAAGAAGTAAGGGAAAATGATGCCGAAGGAAGTAAGGGAAGTAATGAAAAATAATAGGCAGGAAACACACATGAAGTGAGTAAGGAAAGAGAAAGTAGAGGAAATGTGCTGTAGTAAATAGGGGATAAAAGTGGAGGGAAAGTAGAAAAAGTGACGGAAAATGATTGTAGGGGCAGTAGAGGAAGTAAAGAGAAATAGGTGAAGTGAAAGGAAATGAGGGGAGTTAAAGTAGTTGAAGTAGGAGAAATAAGGAGAAAATTTTGGAGCGTCACTTGGAGAAGTGAAGAGTAATGGATGATGAGAAAGTGAGGATGATTAGACAGGAGTGAGGAAGTAAGAGATATTACAGAAGTTTGAAAAAGTACGGGAGTTTTGAGAGTGGAATTATGAAAAATTAGTTTAAGTGAAAGGCAAAGGGGAAGGTAAGAGGAAGTAGAAGAAGTGAAGGGCATAAAATTAGGGGAAATAAGGTAAGTGAAAGTAGAAGAAGTGAGAAAAAATGATTGTATGGGAAGCAGTGGAATTAAAGAAAAAAAATATGAAGTGAAAGGATACGAGGGGAGTTAAAGTAGTTGAATTAGGGGAAATAAGGAAAAAATGAGTGAAGGATGCTTGGAAAAGTAAATAGTAATGGTTTGTGAGAAAGTGCGGGGGATTAGACAGAAAGAAGGAAGTAACGGATATTAGAGAGGAGTGAGGCAGTAAGGGAGTTTAGAGAGGTGTAAGGAAGTAGAGGAGATTAGAGAGTTAAAGTATGAGAAGTGACTTTGAGTGAAGGAAAATAGGGGAAGGAAAATAAAGTAGAGGAAGTGGGAGTGGAAGTGTAGGTGAAATAAATGGTGGGAAAGTAGATGAAGTAAGGGAATATGATACCGGAGGAAGTAAGGGAAGTAAGGAAAACAATAGGAGGGGAAATTCATAAAGTGGAGGGCAATAGGGGAAGTTGAACTAGTTAAAGTAGGAGAAATAAAAGAGATTAAAGAGGGGTGAGGAAGTATGGGGGATTAGAGAGGTGAGAGTAAGTGGGAAGATTAAAGAGGGTAGTGGAGTAGGGTTGAATAGGCAGTAGAGTAGGTGGTGACGAACGGTGAACTTATGGAAAAAGTAGGGAAGTGTAGAGGTTTTAGGGGAGGGAATGTATGGAAGGTAGAGGTTTAAAAAACTTAATTAACGCCTTAATAGGTTACGAAACCCTCAGAACTAGATTTTTCGAAAACAAAAAATTTCAATCTTTTTTCACTTCAACTCGCGCTAACTCAGTCAATTTCCATAATTTGGCAATATACTTAATAATAAATTACATTTTTGATTCTTGTGAAACTAGCTGAGGAAGAAAAGCGTAAATATTTTAATAAACAAAAAAGTTGTTAATTTTTTGGTGAGGCTTTGCAAAAATTATGAATTTCAACCTTCAAGCGATTCGTTTATCAAGCGAATTTCAAGCAACGAAAAACTGTCAGTGACAAAGTTGTTTTTAAAGGTTCAAAGAAGTTTTCTTGAAATTTTCAGATCAATCGCGTTAATTGTTAAAAAATTGTGAATGTATTAAATTACAAATGGAAATCTTGACGCTACTGCCGTATGCACGTTCCTCCTCGGTTACAAACGTGTTGCAGCGGACGTGAAATTCAAGTCGGATACCAAAATAAAAATAATAACCTTTTGTAGTTTTCTTGTAAAATATACTACAAATAAAGCAAAGAAGCAGTGAATGGATTATTTCTTGGAATACCTGCAAAAGTAGTATTTTTGAGACAGGTTTATTTTAGTTAATACCCTACTAATTTAAGAAAGATAGAAGAGTGGATGTTTATGACAATTACGAGTTGACAAATACAAGCTATTTTCTCTGTAAGTTTTCGCCTGAACTAGAGAAAATTTCGAAAAATCCTCCACCTCGAATTGGATTAAAAGCTGCCAAAGTAATGGATGTAAAAAATCTCTATAAATACTTAAGTCCTAAAGGAAAAGAATTTTTCGAAGAGTATTTTTTGAAAGTAAAAATTCTGAGCCGAGATGTCGAATAAATTGAAGAAAGTGACGAAAATAATTAAAAGTAGTTTGAAATAAACAATTATTTAAATAATTTGATGTTCAAAATGTCTACTGAATCAATTATTTCAGTGATATCTTGAGTATTATTTTGTTAACAGATTTGACCTTCACGTCCGCTGAAACACGTTCGTAGCCAAAGAGGCACTTGCATAGGGCAGCGTCAAGACTTCAGCTTGTAATTTAAAAAATTCATAATTTGTTAACAATTAATGCGATTGATCTAAACCATTATCAGAAAACTTCTTTAAACCTTAATCAACAATTTTTCCACTAAAAGTTTTCCGTTACTTGAAATTCGCTCGATAAACGAAGTGCTTGAAAGTTGTAACTTTCAAATTTATTTTTGGACCAACAAATTGGGGATGCATCATTTGTGTTAAAAAATTCATCGTTTTGGATACAAATTCAACTTTTTTGTTAATAATATAATATTTAGATTATTACTACTAAAAAGGTTTTCTTCTTCATCTTTTAATTTTAAAAATAGGGGTTAATATTTTTACCTTCTCATCTTTTATGATTGAGCTGACAAAATTTCAAAGAAAGCTTTCAATTTTTTTACAAATTAATAAACATGACGGAAAAATGACAATTTTTTCTATTTAACGTTCCCGGTGCTCATCAATATGCATTTTTTTTAATGAAAAAAATTTCTCTTAAGACTATTCTTGTTAATATTATAAACAAATGCATTATTCAGGCATTAGTTGTCAGAAAAATTCTTTTATTTCAATTTTAATTTTTTTTTAAATTAGGAACCTCATGATAGTTTTACAAAATTTATAATGTTTTGATAAATTTTATGATTTTGTCAAACAAATTTAATAAATAAAATTTATCATTCGAGCACTTATTGACGAAAAAATTAGTTTTTTTAATGCCAGCCCTTTTGATTGGGAACTTTATGATAATTTTAGCAACATCCATCACTAATTGATACATTTTATTTTTAAAAAAAATTTAATAAACAAATGCATTATTCGGGCATCTGTTGACGAAAAATTCGTTTTTTCGATGTCAGTCCTTTTAATTGAGAAATTCATGTTAATTCTTTATTTGAAATTTTATCAGCTTTTAAAAAAAATCCGAAGCGGTAGCCGGAATCGTATTTTAAACCAAAAAATGAGCTTTTTCCCACTGTGCGTCCATCCGTTAACACGATAAGTGATAAAATTGAACAAACCAAATCAATCTTTAGCATACACTTTTTAGGTCCTAAAAAAAGGACGAGTTCGTCCATTTCAGCCATTTTCGATAAAAATTCAAAAAGTGAGAAAATTTTGAAAATTTTTGAAAAACTTTTTTCTGAATTTGAAAATACCATGTACAAATATTTATAGTACTAAAAAAGCCGAACAATTTACGGTGACGACTTTTTTTTAATAAAAAAAATATTCTTAGAGTTATATCATTTCTAATTTTTTAAATAAATTGAAAATCAAAATTTTTAGCCAAAATCCGCATGATTTGAAAAAAAAGTCAAGAGAAAAAACATTACTTCTGCATATCACTTCAAGTTTATCGTAATAACTCTTTGGATTTTCCTGAAAAATCGAAAATTCAAAAATTAATTGCACAAAAAATAATGATAAATCAAAAATTCAATTTTTTGGTAAAACTATGCTGGATATGAAAAAAGATAAATTAACTAAAATTGTGATACCAAAAATATATACAAATTCGTTAATGATCACTTCTTGTTAGGATGCGTACTTTTTGTTTTATTCGTAAGAAATAACATTGAAAATAAATAAAAAAAGAAAATTTGTGGAAAAGCGACAGAAGTTACAGAAAAACTGATTTAAAAAAATTGTTTGCCCGAAAAAGAGCTACAAATTTGTCATGAATAAATTTTTCATACGAGACGTAGTTTTGATTTTAATCATAAAAATGGCATTAATGCTATGTGACGAGTGGGTGACGTGACCAGATTCCTACCTTACCATAACTTTTTTTATTTCCCAACTTATTTTCACACGAAGTTCCACATCGAGTTGAAAATTCGGGATAATAAATAAGAAGCACTAAGAAAGGTGGGTCTGGTCCTAAATTTCTATAATTATGAAAACAGTTTTTTTTTTTGAATAATTTTTTTTACTTTTCTCATAATTATTAAAATTTAGGACAAATTTTTAACACGATGTGGCGCTTTGTCTAAGAATAAGTAAGCAAATAAAAAAAGTGTCGGTAAGGCAGGAATCTGGTCACGTGACCATTCGTCACATGGCCTTAAAAATAAAAGTGACAAATTTAAGGAAAATGGACAAAGCGTACGAAAACAAATTGATAGAAAAAGTTATTCACCCAAAAAAAAGATACAAATTTGCAATCATTTATTACATTCTCATCATTTATGATTGAGAAAGTTTTAGAATGGCCAAAGGATGCAAACTAGGAAAAAGAGCCTCAAAGAGAAATTGTAGCTTTTGAAAAATCCTACAAAATGTCTTTTAACCATTTTCCCAATAGGATTCGTAATTTTGTATTTATTTATCGTAAGAAATATGCAAAAAATCGAAAATTCCAATATTAGGCCAGAAGACATCAGATACGTAAAAAATTTAAAAGAAGACTTTTAAAATATTTTGCTTTACCCATAAAAAATAATATGGAAAATTCTATTCTCAGCATAACAACGTTAGATAGAGAAAAATGTCTAAAAAAAAGGATTGTAGTTTTTAAACATTTATTTTCAATTCAAGCATTTCAAATGCAAAGAATAAATATCCGATTGTAGTCATAAATCAGATTTTTAGGTTTTTTCCCTACAGTGTCTAAAACCAATATTTTTCAATATTGATATTAAATTTAATAAGTTGTGAAAAAATTTCCCTAACTCTGCTGGGATCCGAACCCAGGTCTTTCAGATTTCATCCCAGCGGAGCCCAGTGGAGCTATATACATTTTTTCACAATTTATTAAATAATTAAGTGAATTTACTTAAATTATGTAACAGCTCAAGGGGAGGGGGTCGAGATCAGTTGCCTCGATTTTTTACGGTAGGGGGGAGGGGGTCCTTCACTCATGTACGTATTTTTTTTTAATTCGCAAAATCTTTCTCCTGGAGATTATCTTTTTAGTTATAAATTTTATTATTTTGTTGAAAATTAAACATTTTACTTAAAAAGAAATTCATTTTGTTGGAAATTCAACTCTTTTCTTATAACATTAAACTTTTGTCTAAAATTAATATTTAATTGCTAAAAATTAAACTGAAATCTTTAGTGGATAAAAACTATTTTTTCTGAAAATTTGTATTTTTGATTTAAAAATTCACCTGTTTAAGTAGGAATTTCATTTTACTTGAACAAAAATGTAACTGTTTGATTGAAAATCTGACAATATTGTTAAAAATGCATACTTCTTAGTGAAAAGTTCAACTATTTAGCAGAAAATTAACAATATGTTTACAATTCTTATTTTGGGGTTGGAAATTGAACGGGGAACTTCTTTGGATACAAATTTGCTTTTTTTTTGAAGTTTTTCAATAATTCGTCTGTTTTGAAATAAATTTAATTCTTATTGCAGGAAAATGCAATTGTCTTTTTGAAAATTAAACTTCTTTTTTGAAATTGATTTTTGAAATGCAACTAGTTGGTACAAGATTTGACCATTTTCTTGAGAAGTCATACTTTTTCTTTGAATTCAGTTCTTAAAAATAAGTCAGACTTTCTGTTTAAATTAAATATTTTGGTATTGAAAAGACAACTGAAATCTCTTCTAGATGAAAATTCACCTTTTTGTGGATTTTTTTTCAAATTAAAAATTCACCAATTTAAATAATTTTTTATCTTTATTGAATAAAAATGTAAATACTTAATTTTCTTGTTTAAAAACATTTCTTGTTTAAAAATTGATATTTTGTTCATGTATTTTCATGAAATTTATCTGTTAGATTTAGAAATTTATCTGTTTTAGTAAATTTATCATTTCTCAAAGGAAAATTAAACTTTTTTATTAAAAATCGTTCCTAAAGATTTATTTTTTGGTTTAAAAATTCGTCTTTTTAGATTTAAAATTCAATTCTTTTCGTAGAAAATTATTTCATGTTTGAAAATTCATATTTTTTT
>JAAAKG020137910.1:0-12783 GCA_010014905.2 Druon quercuslanigerum
CGTGGAGATCCGTTGAAACATGGTGGTGTCAAATTTCCGACAATTCTAATACTTTCTCAATCATAAATGATGAGAATTTAAAAATATCAGGTAACATTTACTATATCTTTCTACAGAAATTTTGATTTTTCAAATTAGATAAATATTAAAATGTAAATGAAAAATAATTATAATCAAAGGAAGATAAAATGTTAGACAGCATTTACTATATACTGTTCTCAAAGGAAGTCTTTATTCTAAATTAATTTACGGAATTTTCCGTAACGTTAGCCCGGAACGAGCTTGAGAAGCCTTAGAGAAAATTAATGAACTACAAATATTGTCTTTTCCAAAAAGTGCCCAACTTTTTATTTTAATTGATATTGCTTGATATTAAGAATAAAAATCCTATAAGGATTAAACTTCTATTTAATCTCGGTGCAGCCGCAACGTAATGTAACAAAAAAGTTGGTTTGCGCCTGGCGACAGGCAACCCAAACTACTGATGTGTCTTCGGTACAAATTTCAAAGAAAGTATGTTAATCTTGTAACAGGCAATACACATAACGGTACCAATACTTTAAATTAAATTTAGTAACGTAATATGAAATTTTAAAAATAATACTCAAATTGTGCTTGTCTCTTTAAGAAATAAAAGAATAGGTTTTATTTTCAAAATTATACCTTTAATTCAAAATGTAGTATCTTTTATTATTACAATTAACTGTGTTAAAAATAATATACTTTCTTTCGCTTAAGTTGGGTCTAGTAATTTAAAAGCAAATAAAGCCTTTTAAATGAAAAATTTCTACAGTTTTGTTTGAAACTGGAATTCATTGAAATAATTATTAGCTGGCATAACATTGATATTTTCTGTTTACTTTTACTTCTACTTTTTACTGTTTTACCAAAAAATTTTAAATGCTCATAATTTAATATGAACTTAAGCTCTTCTCTAGAAGACGACTCAACATGTTTTTGCGGAGAACAGCTTTTCAAATTCTCTGTTCTATAAAATAAATGTTGCCATGGTTTTTGGATTTTTTTATTTTAGATTTTTAATGAATTTTCTGAAAAAATTACTTAAATGAACCCGCTGTTGATCAAAATTAAGGAAGACAGATTGGAAATCCATAAGAGATATATTCAAAAGTTTGATAAACAATTCGTTTAAATAAAACCCCCAGTGTACTATTTAGTTGCAAAAATAATAATTTTTTACTAAAATCCTTTTCCTTTATTAATAAACTGAAATTTAGTAGCAACTAATTGTCATAAATTCCAAACGTAGACAAAATTTGAAAGGTTAAAAAATTTTTCAATCTACTGATTTACTGGTTCATTTTTCAAATACATTATTTTTATCTTTAAAATAATATGTTAGATATCATTTTTATGTTTTTTTAATGTCCAGCAGAAAGCATTTGACAACGAGTTTAAATCATTAAATGTGCTTATTACAACGTGACAAAGATCACAAAATTCACGTCTGATGTCAATGATATTTAGGAGAGCTTATGCAAACATGAATATTTTTATTACAACTTTCTTATACAATTTTTGATGATTTCAAGGGATTTCTATGGCTCGTAGGGTGTTTTGATTGATTGGCATTGAGAAAGCTTGCAAGACCTTTTTCATTGATTTCAATGGCTAATATTTTAAAAGATGTGGAACTTAACAGTCTCAACTTTAAAGAGCAAGAAAATACAGAAGACTGTCAGCGAGTGCGGAAAAAAATTCCATTTATTTTTAGCGCCTAAACAACTAAAATTGATAATTACATTTTGTCAACAATCACACATTCACACACGCAGATCACAGAATTCACGCCAATTTTTATCAGATTTTTTGAGGACTTCAAGTAATTTCCGTGACTAAATTTCCGTGATTTTAGGAAATAAGAGAGCCCCCCGTGTAGAAATGCAAATGTGGGCCTGGTCGGGTACCCGACTAGTTGGCCCTACTTTAAGTCCCCGAACAGTGCCGCCACGGTGAATTAGTCGGGGACTGGCCAGTCGAGCCGACTTATCACAGTCGGGGTCTAGTCAGGTATTGGTAGGGTCTGTACAATAACAAGACGGTTCCAAAAAAAAAAAGTGTTGACTTTAAGATTTCCAGAAGACGAGTGTATCAGCTATATTCTACTTCATTAGAGTGGCAGTCGATTTTAGCTTTTAAAAAATCTTTATTAAAATTTAAATACACTAAACTCTCGCTTTCAGTTAAGTGTCGGGAGTTGCCTTCAAATGGCCTGGGACTGATTTCATGGGGATAGAAACGTCAACAGTGAGGGAAGCCTGACTCATTTCTATTTGGAATATATATCTATATAAACAATGTCGCAAACGCTCTCGACCTACTCTCCTGAGAAACTGCGTGAGCCAGCAGTTCCAGGCAGGCGGAGAATGGGGTGACTGAAAGCGAGAGTTTGGTGCGAATGAAAAATCCGATTCAAATCACATTTACGGACCACAATATTTTTAAAGAGGCACTTTTCGTAACATTTTGTTAATTTTACTTAAACTTTTGCCGAGTAAATGTGCGATACAATTCCTAACCTCAAAATTCAATTTTTCATTTGTACTAAAAAAAATAAGAATTTCATATTTTTCGCGGTTTCCTAATTTCCAAAATTTTATTTAAAATATAGAACTATGGCAATGGATAGGAAGTATTTCTAATTTAAAATGCTGAAACTACTTGTGTGAAATAAACTAAGAATTCAGATTGTTCAGGCTAGAATTCTAACACTCGTTTTCAAGTGTTTTACACAAAAAGTATTAAATATAGACATTCTCAATCAATGATTTCTGTACTCGTATATAACTATATTACACTAGCCATAAGAATGACCTTACCTTCACAAATACTTCGGTATTCCCTGCTAATTTTAAAGATTTTTTTTCGACTAAGTCAGATTGAAATTGGGGCTAGAAAAAACTTATGCTATACTAAAGTCCAGAAAATGCAGTCTTAAAGTCATTTTGATTTGATAGTAAAAATGTTCTTCTATATAATCTTTTTTTTTTTTCAAATTTTTTCCAATTTCTTTTCAAACATGTAAGCTGCATTTTATCTTATACATTTACTCTTTAAAAAAAAAGAAATAATTACAAGTTCAGATTTTTGTGAAAATGTTTAATAAATGTGTTTTTATTAATTAAAAATAAGTAAATCATTGCGCTTTTGTATAGATTAACTCATTATATATAACACTTTGTCCGAAATTTTAAAGCAAGAATAGCCCGAATAGAGCCGAGCTAGAATCCGCCTAGGAATTTTGACATAAAAATAGCTTACACAGAGGATTAAGTTTTTTTTGAAATAGCTCGTCTAGTCCCCGACCAGGCCCAACTTGAAATGTTCACCATACAGTGGCCAACTTACCACTGACCAGTCACCGACTAGGGACATTGGCTAAAAATGTTCTCCGCCGAGCCCTCGACTAGTGCCCGACATTTATTGGGGCCATTTCTACACGGGCCATGCGACACAAGGGGGTTTCTGTAATATTATATTGAGTTATAGAGGAACTTCCCTTGAAACACAAGTCCATTCACACGCTTTGAATGGGTTTCGAAGTCATCTGAATAGCGTTTCGAGTGCCGATTTCTTTCTAAGAGAATTTTACTCGTTCTTAATTTTTTGACACTTATATCCCGCAAAATGCTTTACATCCTCTAGAACCAAAATAACAAGAGGAATATAGTAGCCTGGTGTATGGTCTCTCTTAATCTCGCAATAATTTATTACTTAAAAAAATTATGTGAAATATGGAAATCTAACCTCGAAAGAGTCAGTCTCATTTAAAAAGAGGGATACATATTTAAAATAACTTTGATTGACATGGACATTGTAGTACATTGCAGATTTATAGCCATGCGAATAACAAATTCAGTTTTAAAAAACTCAATCTGCAATATACAGATACGAAATTCATGGAGTCTCCTTTTAATTGGGTTCTTTTTCCTTGGTTATTCATAGGAATTAAGAGGAAATATCGGCTTGCATGTAATTTTAAGGAACTTTTTAATGCTTTCAGTGAATTTCAGAGGATTAAAAACATCTTGCAGCATTTGGAAAGATTTCAAGGAATTTTTAATGGATTTGAATAATTTAAATAAGGTATTACAAGGAATATTATTTTATTTAATATATATTGCCAACCTATACCAACTCAAAGCACTATGTAACGAATTCTCTAGATATCTCCCTCATATTCAGTTTAACTAACTTGGCATCGAGTGAAGTACAAAAAATTTTTCTCCATCTGTTGTCATTAAAAATGTAATATAAATTTCTCATCTACCCTGTCCGTGATTGTGTGTTTCTTTCTAAATGTTTTTTCATATACGAACAATTCCATTCATTTTCAACGGAAAGAATTATCTGTGCGTTTAAGTAATTTAAAGTGATAATTACAAGTTAACAAAGATCCGGGCAAAGATCACAGCATTCACACTTGGTGTCAACAACAATTAAGCTATCCTATGCAAAGATAAGCATTTTTATTACAAAATCTTCTTCAGATTTTTAGGATTTCAGAAGATTTTGATCGCTTCCAGGGTATTTTGATTAACTTTTTAAGATTTTACGAAATATACGCATTTTTAAGCGTTTTTTTTTATTTAAAAAAACTCTTTTTGGGGCGTTTGGAAAAACTGCAAGGCATTTTTTATTGATTTCAATAATGCGAAAGTATTGCAAAGAATTTTCAAGATAGAAAAAATATTTTAAAGGCCAGAGGGAACTTTGGAGAGATGCACACATTCTCTCATATATATTCCCTGGCGGACCGAATAAACGGAAACGATACGCTACAGCGTACCCTTATAGTATCCACATAGTTTCCCTTCAGAATCATGCAAAAAACGCAACAAAAAAACAGTAAGACGAATCTTTAATTTATTTCAATTCGGATCATACGTTAAATTTCCAGTAAGAAGGTTAAGGAATAATTGCAATAGTTTTTTTTGCAGCGTTAAAAAAAAAAAAACTATACCTGTCATTAACATAGGCTGCAGGCGCATCTTCTTTCAGTAGCAGCATACTACTTAACCTGTTAACCGTAGGGCTTTTTGCGCAACAATTAACCGAATGGGGGGGAGGGGTCGATTCGACCCGATGCTTAAAAAAATCGAAAAAGTATTCCTAAAAATCTGAAAAAATGCAATAATTAAAGATAAATACATAAACTCATAGGTTAAAAAAGGAAATTAAAGGGAAAGAGTATGCCCTTCAATGAAAAAATATTGCAAGAAATTTTCACAGAATTGGAACCCTTAATTTTCAACATGAACTCATGCATTATTTTAGATGTGAATATAGGAGGTTTTGATAGAAATATACACATTATTATATGCAAAACATTAAAGGTGAAGTTCACATTTCGGGTAATGAATGGAGATTGCGTGTTTAGACTGCTATAGGGGTGAATAATTCTGAGGATTTAATGAATCTAGATATTTTATGTGTGTCTAAAACAATTAAAAGGAGATGACACAGTACAGTGATGGGAAATGTGGATTTAAAGATGAACTCGAAGTCAGGAGTAGATAGTGTATTACATGGTAGCCAAGGAGTCGGTCTGATTATTAATAAGAGAGCAAGGCATTATATCAAGGTTTATGTACTTCCCATACTGTCCTGGATTAGAATGAAAGTTGGAATCAGAAGACTTTTTATCAAAGTGTGTTACGCCCCAGTTAATGATGAAAGGAGTGAGGTAAAAGACTCCTTCTGGACACTTTAAATAGTATTATTGGGATTTGTGATCATAGGGAAAGAATGATTGTTCTAGGAGATATGAATGGATAGATTGAAGTCCAACGCGAGGGTATGGAAAGGGTGTTTGGTAATTTTGGAGATCCAAAAAGAAATGGGAACGAAGACTGATTGGTTATCTTATGCTTAGAAAAGGGCCTGTTTGTTACAAATACTTCGTTCAGGCATAAAATGATCCACTTGTACACCTGGAGCAGAGGCGTTAACCACAGTATAAATCGACTTTGTTGTCGAGGGCGAAAGGCTGATAGAGCTAAAAAGAGAGATACAAGGTTTATGAGAGGTCCTGAATGTCAAACGGATCATTACCTTTTAGTCTAAAAAAATAACTTTGCTCAAGGATGGACAAGAAAAAGAAACAAATGAACGAAAGAGACATGAGACAAGATAGAAAATTCACTTAAAGAAAGAAAAAAAATACATTGCAGACAAAATAAATGAACGCCTAGATAGAACAATTTATGAACGTATACTATCCTCGGCATTTCTATGTGTCTTGATCTAATGCCCATCTTGTAGTACGCCCAGGGAAAACGCGAGTAGGTTGCAGAGCATGATAAGTGCAAGATCTACTGGAATTTCCCATTTTACATCACTCAACAAATCACTGCTACGAAGCCTGATATTGACCTCCTAAATCTGAAGACGAAGATAATTTACGTGGATTGATTTCTAGGCACCAGCCGATGGTTCTATCATAACAAAGGAGAAAGAAGAATGGGCGAAATATCTTTCACTTCTTTTCGAACTGAGCAGTCTGTACAAAGGCTACAAAGTCTATACATTGTAGTTCTCATAATCAGCTGCCTTGGAGGTATGAAAGCTTCATTTCTTAGCCAACTCAACAAAATAACGGCTTGTGAGCGTCAAACTCAGTGTGGTTGCTCTAAAAAAGTATTCAAAGGTAACCTTCATTTCCAACTGTGTCGTCAACCACATAAGGTCATCCGCGCCTAGAGGTCGGGCTCCAAGGAAAAGTTTTGTACGAAGTCTCTTGAGTAAGTTTCCCGCTATTTCTTACCTTCGAGACTAGAAGGAGCAGGAGTGAAGTCTTGTATACGTTTCGGTTGCGTCGGAATTGGTTAGTTTACGGAACCATTTATTTTAAAAGCAAGCGAGATGTTGCGCTTTCAACACCAACTGTAAAGCAGATCTCGATTACAAGCTATTGAATTTATCCTCAGCCTTGAATATCAGAGAGGAAACCATAAAGTATTTAGAAACATAATGGAGACAAAAAGCCATCTACGGCGAGGATCCCAAAACGTTAAATCAATATGAAGTTAGATAGTGAAGCATCCAATATTTATCTGACAAAGGGCGTGCTGTTTCCAGAAACTGAAGGGTTCATCATTATGATTCAGTATAGGTTTGCCCGCACCAAAAATTATTGCAAACACGTATTGCATCAAGGCATGGTTGACCGGTGCTGATTGTGTGAAAATACGAACGGATCCATAGAGGGAATTATTGATGGTTGCCGCGTAATGGCTCAAATAAAATATACGCACAGGCGAAATGAAGTGACGGGCATTATACATTAACAATTTTCCCCAAACCTACGACTCTTAACAGAATTGATGCCTTTATATAAATACATTACAGTGCCAGTTTCAGAAAACGAAGATTACATCTTATATTGGGATGTTACTATCCAGACAGATCATTATATCTGAGCCTATCGATCAGTCATCGCAATGCGAAGAAAAGATGGAAAAGTCTACATCATTAACATTGCTTGTCCATTTGGCCGGAATTTGCAGACAACCTATAAAATCAAGATCCATAAGTATAGCGAGCTAAAGCATGAATTAAAGAGAATATTGAGGAATGTAAAACATGCATCTATTCGTCCTATAGTGAATTCGGCTACGGGCGATGTACACGCAAGATTCACTACAGATCTTGAAAATTTAGGAGTTAGTAGGGTACTATACTAGCAGCAGCTCAGAAGACGGTGTTATTAAACACACGTCGCATTGTAAGAAACTTCCTTGACCAGGTTTCTTCAACGAGGGGAAATAAGGTTGCAAATACTCATTTGCCACATGTCTCGTTTCCACCACCACGAACCTATATTAAGCTGCAAGAGTCTTGACGAAATTTTTCCGCTGAAAACCACTGTCCTGGACTATCAGGAAGCAAGCAACTAAACCATGTGGAGTAGCAGATTATAGCTTTAAGAAAGCATCCAGAGGCGACTATAGTCAACTTCAAAGCTCGCAGCTGGTGTGTAAAGATAACAGCGTACTCCAAACTAGACCATGCTCCTAATTGTGTACCTACGACATCATCGCGCAAGATTTGAAACATCGTAGTCAATTAATTTATAACATTCTTATCTCACCAGATACTTGACTTAGCCTGTGGCTCATAATGAAAAACCGGGTTCACCCGAGAACGAGTAAAAAAAAGTATCTTCAATCAAACTCAGCATCCTCACAGTATAGTTACCTCTGATTTTGTTGGGGACTTTACTTGGGCCTAGGGACCCAAGAAAACTTCTTGCGACCGTAGTTACTAACAATAAAACAATAATTTTACAATTTATTTATTTTCTCTATCACGGATAGTAATTGTTTATAAAAGCCTATGGGAACGAGGATACTCTAATTTTATTGCCCTATTTTACAAAGAGACACGGCTCACTGAATTCGGCTTAAAATCTCCCGCGTTGAACGATATGTATATTATTGTTCTACAAAATTTCTTACGCTAGCGCTGATGTAAAACGTGTCCAAAAACGAGGTTTTGGAGGAACTTTTTTTAGCCTCGACTTTCGAGACTTCCCAAAACCAGCACAAACGCTCCTTAAGGTGTCTAGAATGCAACGTCGTTTTCAAAATTAAAAAGTCTCCATTTCACAACAATAGGTACCTCAGGAGGAAGTGGATAACAGCTCACCCACAGGTCAATAGTTGGCAAGGGGAAAGGCTATTGTTGTGAAATGGATACTTTTTAATTTTGAAAACTGCGTTGCATTCTAGACACCTTAAGGAGCGTTTGTGAATTTTTTCAGATTTTTTAAGACTTACACCTGGTTTTGGGGAATCCTACTCGCCTTAAATCGTAAAATATTCTTAAGGATTATTTCACGAAATATCGAGCACGTTTTTCTGTTATAACTCGAGAGGTAAATTATATAATTCGAGTACAGTTCAAAACAATATTAAAAGTGGAGAACGTCATCAGTTTATTTTTTTTATATTCTTCTTTTCACTGTCGTACCGTTTGTGTGCAAAGAAACAGACTATTCTTCAGCGTACAAACCCTGTAATACCACTTCCGGCCAAAGGAAAAAACTATTATTTCCTCTTTTCCGCGACCTGCCCTAATGAGGCTCTTTCCTCCGACGCAGACAATCAAAGAAGTAGTAAGTTCTCCCCCTTTTAGTCCATTTGTCGTGAAGCCAAGGATGGTAATAACGGGAGAAGGTTTAAGGGTGGAAAGTGGAGAACGGTGGAGACCGGAGGCAGCCGTATGGTTCTCGGGCCGTGGATTTATCGAAGGCGAAGGTCGAAGCATTAGTGATGGCAAAGCGCGGAAACGAGATAAGGGTAACGAAGCGAAGGGGCGAAATTGATGATGGGGCGAGGGGAAAGCAATAACGTTTCCTCATCCCTATTCGACCTCGAAATCCTCCGCAGAAGACGTGTAACGAATCAATTCATATCACGAATAAAAAAAATCGACACATTATAGATATAATTTCAATTAAAAATAAAATTAAGTATGGCGAAATTATTATCTCCATTTACATATTTATAGCTCTTGACCCTTTCCACTTAATTAATACTTTCACAGAAAATAAAATAGAATCTAGAAAATCAAACTCTACATCAGAAAACTCTACTCGGATAATTCTACGACAACACTATCATTCTATAATATATAATCATATTTATTTAACAAATTAAATTGTTTAAATTTGAACTTAACAAAAGTTATTTCTGTGAATAATAAATACATAATGGGGGGAGGTAATGGGTTTTGTTTTCCCCTTGTCTCCTCGTTTATCATTTTTGAACAGTTCCTCTTTTTCTCTTATTTTCGAGAAACTTTCCCATTTTATGGCTTTTAGTTCAAATGTGAAAAGATTCTTTGTTAAAAATTCATTTATTGTTGAAAATTGATAATTTTAGTAGAAAATTCCACTATCTTATTGAAAATTTATTTATAATGAAATCCTAAATAACAGACTATATTATGCTGGAGTCATACTTTTCTGGAAAATCAACTGTTTTCTTAAAGAAAAATTTTGGTAGAAAAGTTCTGGGTTGAAAATTCATCTTTCTTGATTAAAAATTCAACTGTTTACTTCAAAATTCGTTTCTTTTAATTGAAAGTTCAACTATTCGGCTAAAAAATCATCTTAATTGAAAGTTTAATTTATAATGGATGGGTTTTTCTCACGCAAAGTTTTATTATGAATTGCCAAATTATTTCTCTTACTTTTGGTTTACTTACCAATTTATTGATTTCAATTGGCAAAATTTAAATTGTCATTTTGTGTAGTCGTCGCATGTTGAATTAGCTGTGATAATTAAAGATAGGTTTTTTGTTTTGAAAACTAATCGAGTAAATTTTCAGGCCACATTTAACTTCAAGATTTGTGGTACCGTCATTCACTATTTTCACAAAAAGCGTTATATAAAACCTTTCTTTTTTAAGTCGAAAACTTTATTTACTAGTTTTAATGTGCCATAAAATTTAACAAAATTATTTTCAAAAAGTAGCTTTTATTCTAATTTCTGAACCTTGAAAGAAAATTGTACAGATTAGGCATTAATTAAATTTTAAATAGTCATTTTATTGAAAATTATAAACAATAATTTGAAAATTTAATAGAAGTGACAACAGTAATAATTCCCGATATTCAGTCTAGGATGATTTTTCCACATATGAATAATCGACTACTTATTAATAAAAATATTCTCCTACTTTTAGCTATAGAACAAATGTCAACATTTCATAAATATTCTAATTCCTTTTACAATACTTCTTCTAGTTTTATCAATGTGATGTAATTCAAAATACAGGGACATAATTTACAATACGAAAAGATGTCGAGTGCAGAAATATTAATTTTCATCTTAAAAAATCCTTTCCGTCTGAAAATGTAAAAACTATTCTTAAATTGCAAATTTAAAATTTTAGATACTAATCATGAGTGGTTTAAAGGGATAAACCACACATTATTAGTTATTGTTAGTCCCAAAATTATTTTTAACAAAATAACTACTATGTATGCAACTGCGCATCATTTCATCTGAAGCAATTGCTTTCAATATGATTTTTATAAAACTATCAGAAATACAAGTTACAATCTCTGAGTGCGAAGAAGTCAATACTTTTCAAAAATATAGATTTTTGAAATCTAACAGTTTCTGTAGTGAAGAGTTTCTTATTAATACTTATATATAAGACCATTTTTTTTTATCTTACATTTTGTTATTGATTTTCAATAAGATCTTCAGAAACATTGCTGACGTGGGAGGAATTTCTTTCTGAAGTTGAGTACGTCGTTCACTTTTAACAGTTTTATCTAAAACGTGGAACAGTTTAAAAGTTAACTTAAAAGTCCTAAGCCATTTACTATACGTGTTGTGACTGAAAATAATTTTCCCACGTCCAAGCACCTATTTTCTTTTATTTTACCACTTCTTAACTGATTTCTATTAAAATCATATTCGTCTTACAATCCTAAAACTATTGTGCCGTCAAATATTATAAAAATCCCATTTGAAACGAAACACAATAAATCCCAGGGATATTTTCATCTGAAGTTGGATAAACACCACAGTTATCCGAAGTCGTATAAAAATTACCTGACGTCGGATAATTGTAATTCTCAATTGTTTGCAACGTTTATGTCCAACTTCAGATCGAAAATATCTCTAGGATTTACTATGAAACGTTTATATTCGAGATTGTCATGTTGTAGATATATGGTTTTTTGTTTCTAAGCAATTGTTGCACGAATTTAAACTATTCTTCGTTATACTAAGAAATACTTTTCATGAGTCAAGAAAAATTACTCTTAATCCTTACTCGTAAATGAAGATGATGATTTAAAAGTCAAGATTAAAACTATTTTGAAACAATGTCTACCCTTATTAAATATCACTTTTTATAGATATTTTTTATCATTATCTCCATTTGTGTCGCTCTCAATTCATTGAGTACCATTTAGTAATCAAACGTCCGGTTCGCTTCATGTTGTCTTAATGATCTTAACTCAATAGGATCAATTGTTTCACATAAAAGATGCCGAAGGAGTGAATCATGCTTTTCGAAATAAGAGATCTCCTAACGACCTCTGATGCAGAAATCGCCTTGAATTTTCGAAGTAGCTGCAGTTTGCACACCGAAGAGGGCGAAGCTTGACAAGCTCCTTATTCAGGATCTAATCACGATTTCCTTCAATTTTCGAGAAAAAGAATCCGAAACAATCATGAGAATTAAGATGAATCAACTGATGGCTTTAGGGCAAAATGGTGTCTCATTTTGTGTCAGAATTAATTATGTCCTGAAGACGGATAACCATTCGTCCCACAAATTCACGGAGAACCGGTTGCCTACTTTTTCCAACTTCCATGACTTCTTCGTGATTTGCTTCGCCATGGTCTTCATATTCTATCACACACTGGTTTGTTATAAGACTGAAGGCAAAGACTGTCAGGTCACAATGTCTGGCGGTAATCACTTCATGTACTGTGGACATGCCTGAAAAAAATTGATTGATTAACCATAGAATTTATTAATTAATTCATTGATGAAGAGTTTTATAAGACTTAATGAGTGGTAACAGACTTTGAACAATGGTTATGAAAATATTTCACTCAATTTGCCGACATTTCACCAAAGATTCACAATTCTTATAAATCTAAATGAGACTCCTGATTCTATGACCACGCATAAAATTTGCCTAGCCGCTTCAGGCTGCTCGAGTTGGCCCCTGATGACTTGAAAATCAGTTTTCGAAAATTTAACTTTTTAAAACATCACTTTGTAGAA
>JAAAKG020137911.1:0-12783 GCA_010014905.2 Druon quercuslanigerum
AGTGTTGCGGAGTGAACGTGTTTTTTAAATAAATAACACGAGAATTCCAGATCAATCTAAAAATTTTATAACCCCTTTCTCACACTGCTCTCCTCCCTACCGAGTGAGTCACGTAATAATAATAATAAAATAGGCAGTTAGCAATATATTATACAAATTAAGACCAATATTAAATTAAATAAAATTAAATTAAATATTTAAATTATCTTATATAATTACAATAAATTACAATTAGATTAAATTACGAGTAATTTAATATTGTGAAAAAATCAGGTAATAATTAATTAATGTATTCATAACGTGATAAGCATAAAATTATCATTTTAATTAAATCATTATAATAATTTGGACATTATATTTTCTTTAAATCTAAAGCAAAATTTCTATACGTTTAAATTATTAATAACTCTTAGAATGAATTTGAACAAACTTGAAATTATTCACTTATAATTTTTGAAATTAAATTTAGATACTCATTTCACTTTACAAGCATCAGAAAAATCATAAAATTTAAGAAAGGTATTCTAAAAATAAAATAAACATTTATTCTTAAAGTAATGCCTAGTATTAAATTACGTAATATGAAATATTTTTTAGTTCCAAAAATGCAAAATTCAAATATTTTGTTTGAAAATTGATGTAATTTTTTGAACATTTGTTTTTTTTTTTTTTTGTAAAAACTTAATCTTCTTTGTTCAAAATTCATCTTTTTGGATGAAAATTAAATTATTTGATTTAAAATGTAATTACTTTGTAGAAGATTTAACAATTTTCTCAAAACGTCATTCTTTTTCAAAATAATTTTTAAAATTTTTTGAATTTGATTGGCATTTTCTTTCTTTCTTGGCCGAATTTTTTTTAATATTACTAATTGTTCGAAATTTCGTCTTTTTAATTTGAAAATTTAGCTCTTTTTACATTATTGTTAGAAAATACAACTAGCCGGTAAAAAAATTAAACAGTACACTTCTTGGAAGCTATTTATTGACAGTTTGTTGAAAGGTACATACTAATTTTAAATTATCTTAATCAAAGATTTATTATTTTAGTTCAAAGTTAATTTGTGTAAATACAAATTTGTCAAATTTAAAGAAAAATTTGTTTTGTTTGGTTAAAAATTAATTTTTTCACAAAAATATAGCTTTTTATTTACGGATATAAAATAGATCTTTTCAGTTGAAAATTCATTCATTTTTTTGAAAAATCGCAATTTTTAGTTGGAAGTTCAATTTCATATTTTGTCAGAAAATAAATATTTTTATTTTAAAAATTCAACTTTTTTATTGAAAATTTGTATCTTTTGGTTTAGTTTAGTATTTTTTATTAAAAATTTAAATATTTTTCGGTGAAAATATCAAATTATAAACTTTTTATTGAGAATTCATTTTTATCAACGATTTATCAGTCTGATGGAAAATTGAACTATTTTGTTAAAAATTTCCATTTATCTCGGTTAAAAATGAATTATTTTACCAAGAAATGTAATAATAAAATTGTGCTATTCAACTGGAACTTAATTCTTAATTATGTGTGTGAATTTAGAAACATTACTTCTTTCCAGTTTTTAAAATTACCCAATCGGCATTGAGGAAAAAATGTCAAGAAATTCGTGACACAGACAAGTTTTTATCTTGACGAAAAAAATTGTACGCACTTTTAAAAATATGCTTTTCATGATTTTCAGAAAATAATGCATTTCTTCAACCGAAGAACTGTCTAAAAAAACTTTTTAAAATAATCACAAGTTTCGTAACTTTTTATCATTTAACACCCTTTGTCTGAGAAAATGAGGTTCTACAGTCTGATACATTTCCAGGTTTTATGAGCAAATAAAATATTTTCTAGAATAAATAAGAGTTTTACATCGAAATAAAACATTCACAATTCTGTTCAGTGCACGAAAAACTACAGAAAAAACATTGTGCTAAAAAATGCAATGTGATGTAATAATTAATGTAAGTAAATAAAAATGTTATATCTTTTTTCAAAGTAAAGGTAGAAAATTTTATTTTCTGAAATATTTATTGTTGCTTTGACTTTTTAGCAATAAACAAATTTCGTCGAATGCGTATAAAAATTAATTTAAACAAAAAAGTTATTTTACACAAGAGACAAAAACAAACCGTAAGAAAATATTTCACCATCCCCATTTTAATCTTGTAATACTTTTAACATATAATCTTTTATAAACGGAATAATATCGAATTTCAGATACAAATTAAAAATTGTAATATTAGTTATTTATTTTAACAAAGAATATATTTTCTACTATAAAAGATGACTTTTTAACAAACTACTTGAATTTTCAAGAAAATAATTAAATTTTTAATATAATATTTAAATTTCCAACCTAAAGTTATAAAATCCTAACATAAAAGACGAATTTTTAAACAAATCATATAACTTTTAGACTGAAAATTAATTTTCCCCGAAACTGATGCATTTTCAGCCAAGAAGAATGAAATTTCAAACCAAAAAACTTATTTTTTTATTAAACTTATAAAACTTATTCTTTTCATTCAAAAAAATTTTTAAAAACGAATTTTTTCCACCAAGAATGATCAATTTTAAACAAAATAGTCGAATTTTCTACCAAATAGTTTCATTCTTATCCAGGATAGATGAAATTTTTACTTGAAAAGATGAATTTTTATTAACAAGCGACTTTTTTTTAATCTTTGAAAATTCACCCAGAAAGGATCGCAGTACGGCTTTTCACAAAATTCTTAAATTTCCGACCAAATAGTTAAATTTTTATTAAAAAAAGATGGAACTGCTCTTAAAACAAAAGAATTTTTAATGTAAAAAAATTTTTGTTCTAAGATATTGGAATTTTTATTCAGAAAAGATTCACTTCTCCTTTTAATACAAAAATATTACATTTTAACAAGTAATTTTTCTACGAAAAAATTAAATTTAAAAAAACAGCAGAAGTTTCAACGTAAAAGTATAACTTTTGAACAAAATTGTTGAATTATTAAACAAAAAGTTTAAATTTAATTAAGGAAACGTGCAATTTCTGCTAAAGCAGGTGAATTTTAAAAATCGAAAAGACAAACTTTAAAAAAAAGAGTTGAATTTTCGACCGAAAAGTTGAATTCTTCTTCCGAAAGCATGAGATTTCTTCTAAAACAGGTGAATTAAAAATATCCTTACAAAAAATAGTTTTATTTTGATCCAAAAAAGATTCCAGTTTACTTTTCAACACCAAAATAAGAATTGTTAACAATAAATTAATTTTCTGCTAGCCCAAAAGAATAACTTAAAAAGGTGAATTTTCAAATCAGGAAGACAAATTTTGAAAAAAGGGTTTAATTTTTATCCAAAAATATTTCAAATGACTTTACAACAAAAAATACGACTTTTAAATAAAAAGCAAATTTTCTAGAAATGGTTGAATTTTGAGCAAAACAGTTGCATGATCTTTTAATTCAAAAGGACTAATTTTCAGAAAAAATAGATCTTATCGAAACCAAAAAGCTGAATTTTCAGCCAAAAAAGATGGAATTACTCTTAAAACAGAAGAATTTTTAATTTAAAACAAAATTTGTTTTAAGATATAGGAATCTTCATTCAGAAAGAATTTCAGTTCTCTTTTCAATGCAAAAATATTAGATTTAAACAAGCAATTTCTCTACAAAATAATTAAATAAAAAAAAACAGCAGAAGTTTTAACCCAAAGCGTAACTTTTAAACGAAATTGTTGAATTTTCAAACAAAAAGTTTGAATTTTATTTAAAAATGTGCATTTTTTTCTAAAGCAGATGAATTTTTAGATCGAAAAAATAAACTTAAAAAAAAGAGTTGAATTTTCGACTGAACAGTTGAATTTTTATTCCAGGAGTATGAAATTTCATCTAAAACAGGTGAATTTAAAAAACTTTCATCCAAAAATGATACCAGTTTACTTGTGAACACCAAAATAAGAATTTTTAAACATAAATTAATTTTCTGCTAAACAGTTGAATATTTAACTAAAAAAGGTGAATTTTTAAATCAGGAAAACAAATTTTCAAAAAAGGGTTTAATTTTTATCCCAAAAGATTTCAATTGACTTTCCAACGAACAAAAAATACGAATTTTAAATAAAAAGAAAATTTTCTAGGAAATAGTAGAATTTTCATTTTAGAATTAATTTTGAACAAAACAGTTGCATGATCTTTTGATTAAAAATGACAATTATTCAAAAAAAAAAATAGATTGTACTTTAACAGACTAACAATAAAACATGATTTTGAAACCAAAATTTAATGTTCCACGAATATAGTTGAATTTTTAACCCAAAAAGAGGAATCTGTAACAAAACACTGGAATTTTCAACCATAAAGGATGTCTTTTTAGAAAAATTGTTAAATTTTCAAGCAAATGATAAAACTTATAACTAAAAAGATAATCAGAGTGGGACGATGGTCGTGGGGGCTAAAGCGCAGGCTTTGGACCCACTCTGTCGGCTTGCGGGTTCTATTCCCGCCTCGCACTCTGGAAGAGCCTCGGTGGCCCATGCGGTGAACACTAGCCTAGCAAGGGAGTTGCTCATCTCCGGAAAGTCGTTGGACCGGTACCTCTAGAGAAAAAGGTTCTCTAAGTATTTTAGGCTGTTGCTCTTGGTGGTTCGGAACCCACCTCAAACTGTAGATTCCCCTCCCACCACCAAAGAGGGTGTGGGAGGTGTGTTAAGGAATTAGGAAGAAGGTGAAAGAAAAAAATCTAAACCCTTTGGGGACACATTAGAAGCTTCCACAGTATATAAAAAAAAAACTAAAAAGATAATCTTCGGGGAGAAGTTTTTGCGAATTTGCATAAATTAGGGTAATAATCGAAACAAAATTGCCTTCTAATTGTTTGTACAAAGTTCAAAAAAATTTAATTCATCGTTTTCTTGCGCTACTTTTCAAAAGAGTTCTGTTTTCAATATTCAAAATATTTTCTAGTTGTATATTTTTCTCATTTTTTGATGTAACGTGTAATTTTTTCTTGTAATCGTAACAAAAATCGTAAAAAAAAGTTTACAGGCGACAGTTTTTTAACCACAAAGGATCTACAAATTTGTCATAATTCATCTTTTTGACAGGACGAGTATATTTAATTTTAATCGTAAAAATGTATATTGAGAATAAAAATCGTAAAAAATAACATTACTAAAAAAAATTAAGTTCATGAACAAACGACACAAGTTGATTGAAAATATTTAATTATTTCAATCTAGAAATCACAAAAGAATAAAAAATATTTCTAATAATTCTAAATAATTGAAAGAATGTAGAAGAGATCAATGAATACCAAAAGAATTCTCCGCATTAAAAAGAATTAAGAAAAATTAAGAGAATGCAGAAAATCCAAAGGAATTTATATATTAGGCAAATTCAAGAGACTGCAGGGCATTCAAAAGAATTGAGACAAGTAACACGAGTTCAGATATATAAAATGAATTTAGAAAATAGAAAAGAATTCTGAGAGTTAAAATCAATTTAGAGAATTTAAATTAACACAGAAAATTCAATAACATTTAGAGAATTCGAATGAATTCAGAGGATCCAAAAAAATGTTTGTTTGCACCAAACAAATTTGGTTCAAATGAATAAGATCAATTATCAACCAATAAATGAAAAAAATTAATTCCATTAATTCCATTTTCAACCTGAAAAAATAAATTTTAAAAAATAATTAAAATAGAATTATATTCAACAAAAATAATGAAATTTCATTTTAACATATAAGATATTTTTTCCCTAGGATAATCGATTTTCAACCACAAAGATGAATCTTCCAGCCAGCAGATTTACTTTCTACCAAAAAAAAGATTGTTCAACAAAATTGTTAAATTTAAAAAAAAGCATGATCTACAAAAATGTAAAATTTATTTTACAAAAGTATAATTCTTCAACAAAAAAGTTCTAAAAAAAGGATGAATGGGATCATGCATGAATTTTAGATAATTTATTATTTAAATACTGGATCAAATTCTGAGAAGCTTATTTCATTTGAAAATTTTTTAGAATATTTTATTTTTGATTAAATGAATATTGAGAAAAAAGAATCCAAAGCTCTATTCGAAAGATTTAAAAAACCTAGACTTTTCTCCATCCTCCAATGGTGTGGCGTTAGTGAATGATTATTAGTTTTATAAATAACTGCAAAATGTCTTCGGAAAAAATATTATTTTTACATTCGTTATTTGTGTCATTAATTATAAAATATATTGCTCTAAAAATTCTTCAGTGGTATTGCGGATGAAATTGTAATTATCTGTTCTGTTCTTTTCAAGCTCATGAATGAATGTTTATTTTTTATTTATGTAAAAATAGTATTTTAACTGTTTTACCCTCTGCCGTCAACAAATTGTTGTTGTTTTTTTCAGAAAATAATTACATTTTAATATTTTAGGGAGAAACATGTATTTGAATAAATAAACATTGTTTTGATAATTACCAAATATGATAAACAAGAAATACTCGTGGCATTTATCAAATTTTTATAATTTATATTTATTTATTTTTTATTTAATTATATTTAATAACATTTTAATACTTATAGGAGAATACAAATTTTGGAAATTTAAATTTAAACAACAAATTCCTCTGGGTCAAGTTCAAATCGAACCTATGACTTGAGTTCATATTCGAATGTAAAACTTACAATTCTATCGATTGCCAATGTATAAAAAAGAGAATTTCAAATTGAAATATTGACCTTGAAATGACCTTGAAGGTCATCATCAAGGGCATGCTTAAGATCAGTGAATACGCCTCGATAATGTTAGTAATTTTGTTCGTTACGAAAACAAATTTGAAAAGCTTTTATTTCCAGAGGTATGCAGACCTTTGTTAAGTTTTAATTGAATTATTGACCTTCAAGGTTTTTTCAAGGTCAATTTTTTTATAACATAAACTATCTTTTTTACACCGGCAATGGACAGAAATGTAAATTTTAATTTTGAATAGGTACGCGGGTTATAGATTCAATTTTATTTTGACTCAGAGGTATGCACACCTTGCTTAAGTTTAAAGACCTTAGAGTGACCTTTAATGTCACAACGTACCTGTAACCTGGGTGGGTACATGTTTAAACGTAAAATTTCCCGCTCCATCGATCGCCGATGTAAAAAGGGGGTTTCAAATTTTAAAAAATGATCTTGAAATGACCTTAAAGGTCATCATCAAGGACATGCTTAAGGTCACTATTTAATACGCCTTAATAATGTTAGTAACTTTGCTCGTTACGAAAAAAACTTGAAAAGCTTTTAATTCCAGAAGTATGCAGACCTTTCTTAAGTTTAAATGGACTTAGTGACCTTCAAGGTTTGATCAAGGTCAATTTTTTTAACGAAACCCCTCTTTTTTCATCGGCAATGGATAGAAATGCAAATTTTAATTTAGAATATGTAAACAGGTCTTAGGTCCAATTTTACCTTGGCCCAGAGGTAAGCAAACCTTGCTTAAGTTGAAATGACCTTAGAGTGACCTTTAAGGTCACAACGTACCTGTAACCTGGGTACATGTTTAAACGTACAATTTCCCGCTCTATCGATCTCCGATGTAAAGAGGGGGTTTTCATTTTTTTTTTGACCTTGACAAAACCTTGAAGTTCATCGTCAAGAAAAAAATAAAAGTCACCATTCAAATCCTCTTAGATAGTACCAGACGCACCAGATTTTGTTTTCTTGAAAATTTATAGCCTTGAGCTACTTAAAAAATTTTTAAATTTTTTTCTACATTTTTAATCACTTCTGATTATAATTGTTGGCACTTTTGTCACCGAAAATTGTTGTTTATACAAAAAATACTACTTTATGCTTATAATTAAATATTAAAATAAATTGCCTTAACAATTTGATATTGTTTTTATCAATTTTCTCTTAGAACAGAATTAGCAAGTCGCGGTTTTTACGAAAAAATTTCACTTATTATCCAATTTTTAATTAGAGTGAGGTATCACTGTATTATTATTGTTAATAATATTGAATTTGAATAATGCTAGATAGTTACAGTTTTTCGTGAAATTTTTCACTTGGAGTGAGTTATTAATTAATTCAAATCAGCAAAAACAATTATGAATAATTAATAAATAATTAAAATTAACAAAAATAGATGTTTTAACCATTTATTATTTTTTATGACTACATTATCATAGATTTTGAATTTTTTATCCATTTTTTGCTTAGTGCGGTACTTATTAATGAAATTAACAATTTTTAAAAATAAAATATTAGGTTTGGCTTATCTCTCGGCATAATTTAAACTTAATACTAAATTTATTCCTTGGTGAAAAGAAAATTATTTATAAATGTATAAAATAATATAAAAAAGTTATAAGTATGGAAAACGTAAGAAGTGGAAAATGTCAACAAAACCACGTGATGTGTAGCAGTTTCTACTTTATTGAAACAACAAGAAGGCCAAATTAAGAAAAATTCTTAACGTGACGTGACATTTAAATTTTCAAAATTTAGCCTTCAGTTTAAACAAATATCAGAAAAGTAAAAATGTTATTAAATTGCTTTTTTCTATTTTTTAAGAAGAAATTACAATCTAATTTTTTTTGACTTGAATTAAATATTTCCTTTGACTAAAATAAAAGATACATTTATGTCAATGCAATATTAATATTTTTTTAAAATAATAATAATAATAATAATAATAAAGGAAGACTTGAAGGTAATTTCTTTAATTTATAAAATTTAATTACAATTTGCTTTTTTTTACTTTATCTTTATTTTATTTTTTTAATTTTTTTAATTTTCAAAATAATGAAAACTAGTAGAGATTTTTTAAAGAATTTTGTAAGGTGTTACGAAAATGCTATATTTTTTTAGGTTTCTAGAAATAACAAAAATAATATTTTACTTCAACAAATTAATTTTTAGAGATTATTTTAAAAGATTTCAAAACATTAAAAGATTTCAAAAATCGTCAAAGGCGAATCTGCATGATTTAAAAGGATTTTTTTTCAATTTTTCAGAATTTAAAAAAAAATCATTTAAAAATTTAATAGTTTTCAAAGATTAGAAGGTTTAGAAGGTCTGGCAAGATTTGAAAAAAAATTGCAATAATTTCGTGAGAATTTTAAATTATTTTTTATTTTCAAAAATGAACTTAAAGAGAAATTTAAAATAGATTTTTAATCATATCAAACGATTTCCTAAAATTTCGAAAAATAATAAAAATTTTAAAATAAAAATGTTCAATTTCGGTAAGGTTATTCAAATTTTAACAAATAAATATTTTTTACCAAAACAGAAGAATTTTTAGTCCAAAAGATATAATTTTAATTAAAACAGTTTAATTTCTGACAAAAACGAATGACTTTAACAATACATTTGAATTCTCAATAAGACAATTCAACCATATCGTTCAACTTTTTTTCAATAAATGAAAACTGTTAAACAACAAATGGAAGAGTTCAATTTAAAGATTAAAAAATTAACTTTCAGCAAAATAAACGAAAAAGAATTTTGAAGAAAATAGTTAAATTCTCAACCAAAGATGTAAGTCTCACCAATTAAATTTACCTCAACAAAATATTTCAAGTTTCTACAAAGCTGTTATGTTCTTAACCATAAAATTTAAATTTTCACTTAAAAGGTTACTTTTGTTCAACAAAAAGTTGAATTTACACCCAAATAAAATAATTTCTGCCAAAAACCTCCAACTGGTAACGAAAAACATTATTTTTGTACAAAACAATTGAATTTTAGCCACAAGTATTAATTTTCAACAAAAATGTTAATTTTCCACCTAATTATTCAATTTTTAAATAAAAAAATGAAACTTCAACCAATAGAAACGTATTTATAGTAAATTTTCGCTTTTTCCTAATAGTTGATATTTCAACCAAAAATTAGTTTAACCAAGAATTACTTTAATCTAAACATAAAATAGTTAAAAATAACAAAAAATGTTAATTTTCAATCATAATGTTGCATTCCTAACCAAGACGATAAATTTTCAACCAAAAAAGACTAATTTTTAACGAAATATATAAATTTTTTCACCAACATGTTGATTTTTCAACTAAACAAGATCAATTTTGAATTTAAAATAACAACTTTTAACCACAAATAGAATAGTAACATTCGCAGATAACAAAATAATTGTTTAATTAAACAAAATAAAATAATTTTCAATAAAACATTTCTGCCAAAGATATGAATTTTTTGATAAAATTATGAGTCTTCAACAGCAATCAAATATACATAATTTTTTAAATAAAAATAGGAATTTTTATTTAAAATGTTAATTCTCAGCGAAAAATGTAATTGTTTATATTTTGTCTGAAAGGCGTTAAAATTAAAATTAAAAACAATTCATATATACCAAAACAATAGGAATTTTCTGCAAAATAGTCGTTACCATAACCAAACCAGGTCCAGTTTTGACAAAAAAATGTATATTTTTACCAAAAAAGATGACATTTATACTAAAATAGTTCAATTTTCTACCAAGAAAGGTTTAACAAAAAAAATCAATTTTTATAAATAAATCAAGTTTGTACAAGAATTCAATATTTAAAGAACCAATTAAATTTTCAAAGAAAACCATGCATTTTTAACGAATGAAATTAATTTTATATGAAAAATTTATAGCATTTTGTTTCCAAGGATTGTATCCCTTATTTCTTATAAGACTAAGGATCATTTTTGGCAAATTCTTGATCTGTATAAAATAAACGAAAAATTAAATATTCACAAAAGTAATTTTATTCTAAAAAAAATAAAATTCTAAAGTTTCATATATTTCAAGGGGTTTCAGAAAAGTACATTTTAGCAAGTAAAACTACCCCTTATTATTTGTACCAATTTGTAGCAACGGACACAGTCTAATTATTTTTTTCTGATTTTTATGATAATTTGTAAGTTTTCAGTGATAAGATAAAAGAATTTTTTCATGTACATGTACACAAGTTGATGGGATCAAAACCACCTCTAAATTTTACCCCAAAAAGATTTTTTTATAATATTTCTGATTATAAAAGTAATTTTTTTTTAACCAGTTGGAGATTACTTATCATCTAATGTCGACAGTATATACAGCATTTTGACCCACCAGAAGTTGCATCCCTTATTTTTTTCATGGTAAAAATATTTTTAGATTTTCATCCTAATGAGAGGGTATTGATTTTATGTAAAATTCTACTAAAATTACAGATAGAATTTTACTTTAGCACACTTTTTTAGGGCCTAAACAGAAAGAAAAAATTCTTAAACCAGCTATTTTTGATGAAAATTCAAAAAGTGAGCACATTTTCAAAATATTCGAGATTTTTTTCAAGATTAAAAAAAATTAAGTGCAGCTATTGAGAGCACTCGAAAGCTCGAACAATCATTTTTTAATTTCTTATAACTATAAATATTTGAATAATATAAATATTTGACTGAACTATTAAATCTTCAAAAAATGGATTTTTAGAAAACTAGCGTTACTTTGAACAAAAAAGATTAAATATCAACAACACATGTCATTGTGGATATTTAAACCAAGATACATTAAATTATTATAAAAAAAATTTGATTTGAACCAAAAAAATTTAAATTTTCGAAAAATAGTCGTAACTATAACCAAATCAAATTTGTTATCCGTATGAAAAATAAGGAATGCAATTTTTGTGAATTAAAATGATGCTCAAAATTTAAAAAAACATGGAAGTCTAAAAATTATTTTTTTGTAATTATCCCTATGCCATTTTTGTAATAAATTAATAATCTGAATTTAAGAAATAATTATTTTTTTATATATTTAGTGCCAGTACTGGATGAAAAAAAAATTATTTCCTAAATCAATAAATTGAACATTACTTTATTTACGTAAAAAATGATATTTTAAAAATGTATGTATAAAAATATGAATTTCGTGAAGTAATAAAATTTTAAAAGTTAATGCTGTTAGATCATTTTCGTGAAAATTATTATTTGTCCCGATTAGTAATCTCTAAAAATTAAAAAAGATTTTTCAAAATCTTTAGAAAATTTCTTTTTTTTTTTAATCTTTACGAAAATTCTAAAATTCCTTATTTCTTTTAAAATTACTCGAATTGTTTCTAAATTATCATGAAAATCTTTCATATTATTTTTTGAAATTTTTGGAAATCTTTTAAAATATTCTGTTAAAGTAAATTTTTCAAACCAAAATCACTTCAAATTTTCTCAGGATTCTTCTTAAAAAATCCACTGATCATTTTCCACTTTTAAGAAACTTTTCAAATTTAAAGTTTTTAAACAAATTTCGCAAAAATTTTATGTAGTTTCTGAAACGATTCAAATTTTTCTTACAATTTTTGAATATATTTTTTTAAACATTAATTTTTTTAAATAAAAATCTCTTTTAAATTGATTAAAAATCTTCATAAATTTTTTTAAAATATTTCAATACTAAAAAATGACCTTGACATTCACCAGATTCTTCTTGGACGACTCAAGAAATCTTTTGAATTTTTTTTAATATATTCTCTTAAAATTAATAATAATGAATTAGAAATCATTAAAACAATTCGTATACACCTTTCAAAATTTTATAAGAACTTCTACATTTTTTATCCGAAACTTTCTATAACATTTCGAAAGATTTGTAAAAATATTTTTTTTATCTGGAACGTTTTAAGCAGTTTCTTTAGCTCTAAAAGATTTTTCACAAATTTTATAAAAAATTAGAATTTTAGATATTTTAGAATTAGATTTTTGAAAATTTGGAATTAAAAATTTAAAAGCTTTTATCAAATTTTGAAAGGTTTCAAGAACGTTTCAAAATATTTCTTAAAATGTCAAAAAGAATCTGGATTTTTTTTCGTTTT
>JAAAKG020137912.1:0-12782 GCA_010014905.2 Druon quercuslanigerum
CAGCAGCAATCTCAAATCGAAAGCGCTGCTGCTGACCTCTGCTTGGTACAACAACGATCCTAACCTTTTCTCAGTGTGCTCTTACATGTTTTAAGGTATTGTCTACTAATTGTCTTAATAACGTAGGGGATTCTTTGGTGATTGCAGTAATTTCAAAAAGTGCTTGTACATGATGATGCACAATGAGTGTAGAATTTTCGTATGGCTTTTTTAATAAACTCCACGCGACTGCATAGTTTTCCGCTGACGTTTCAATTGAGTCTATTACTTGAACTGCTGAACCTTTAAGCGCTCCACGTAAATGGTAAAATTTCACAACTTCGGATAGACTTTTATTGTTTTAAATTAACGCTTGAAACGTGTCATGAAAGTTCTGCCATTTTTCATAATTTCCGTCAAAGGTGGGAAGAGGTAATGTTGGGAGCTTAACATTCGATAAATTAAAATTTGTTGAACCACTACCGTTGAAATCTATAGGTACTACGTTTTTTGCATCCTCCTCTTTGAAAATATCTTGAGCGATAGACATAGAATCGAAATAAATATTTTCAAATTGTGTCCGCACTTTTGACTGTTCCCTAGAATCATTAATCATTTCAATACTGGTTTGAATCGAATCGAATTCCGACCAAAGTTTTTCGTAAATTTCTAATCGAACGCGAATTTGTGAAATTTGACTCTTTTTTTTATCAAATACCGACAAAAACTCATGAAAATTTAAAATTTGTATCAATATTTTCTCACGACGTTTGGCTAACGTTAGATTGTTTGATTGTTAATAATGCCGATAAGAAAATTCTGATCGCAGCCGTAGAAAGATCAGTTAATAAACTTATAGAATGCATCATAATCCGAAAAACGATTTTTTGCCTAGTAGTTCCCTTTTCTCGGATCGCGTCACATACAGACTGAATCGTTTTTAATCATTTTTAGCAGAGGAATAAGGATTCAATAAAAAACATGTATGGGTACCGCTGGTCAGGTCACTTTGCAGAATGTAGATTAGTAACGTTGGATTTACAATTAGGACAAAAGTTAAATAAGCCATATGCAAGAAGCTGAAAACAAAATTTTGTATCAGACAAAAGAGAGAATTCCTTTACATGTTCTTCCATTAAGTCGAAGAATAAATTGCTACAGTTAAATGTGAAGGAAAGGATCATATCGATTGAAATCTGTCGAAAATTTCAATTATTAAAATCGTTTATCAAGTATTGAAAAAAATGCATTGGCAAACAGACTTATTATCAGAGAGTGGGGCTATTGCATCCATAATTTCGGCATCATATCAAAAGTGTTAAAGTGAGATTTATCTTACATTCTTTTTATGTTATTAAGTCCAGTTGCATATATACCATATTTTCAAGTTTTTTTCTGTTTTAGAATCATTTCAGGAAGATGTGTAGATATGGAGGCAGAAATAAGCATTATATTTCAAGAAACGGCGTTTATTATATTTCGCACATAAACTTAAAGGTGTTGGATAAATGTCTTTGAAAATGGCCGACTCGCTCTGAAATTGGTCTAGGTCCAAACCACAATTTTTCCGGCAATGGAATATATATAATTTTAAATTGTTTTGTACTAGAGTCATTTGGCGGTCGATACAATTTTGTATATTGTTGATAAGAAAAAGTTTCGTCTAAAGTATCTAATAAATTCCGTGGAAGCAGACGAAAATTTAAAAAGAGATGGACAATAGGAGAATGCACGCTTGACAAAAATATATTTTTTGCAGAACACCGTCATTTTAGACCAAATTGGAGGGAAGACTTAAAATTCGAAGACTTTATTCTTCCTTATCATAATAAAAATGTGGTCATTTATTGTAATAAATGTTGTGAAAGTGAAATATTGGGAAGACATAATCCAAAAAAAGAGAGATCGGCATTCTGATGTCAGAGTTCATTCGAAGCAGACGAAACTTGATCACACTTGCAAAGAATATATTTTCACTCACAACGCTGACAGTTTTGACGAAATCGGAGGGAAGACGCAATATTCCTAGATTATATTATTTCTTATTCGTATAGTCATTTGGGAATTTATTGCGGTAAAATGCGTCAAAGTGAACTATTTTAGCATTTAATTGTGGACGGAGTTGCATCAATAATATGATGAAGAATTTTTTTAGAGATCCATCTGTCTGCCACTCGTAATTGCACTATTATCAAAACTGCAGGAAATCTGAACTGATAATTATTTTTCTGACTTATTCTAGCAAATTCTTATCACTGAAATAATGATTGATATAAAAATGCAAAAATTAGCTAGCGTTTGCGAAAAGAAATGAGGAAATTATGTGTGCATTTGTAATTCGTACATAAAATGTGGACGCCAGATTTACAAACTTTATACAAGTTTTTTATAGACGTCAGACGTCAGATTTTCGGTCTCTCTAATTTTGGATTATGTCTACCCAAGATTTTACTTTGACTGCGATTACTGCATTGAATGAACAAATTCTTCTTATGATAAGGAAGAATAAAGACTTAGAATTTTGGGTCTTCTATCCGATTTTATCTAAAGTGTCGGTGTTGTGCAACAAATATTTTTTTTCAGGTTGTATACTGTCATATTGTATCGACTCCGAGACCATTACAATACACGCAAGTATAATTTAATTCCATCTCAATAAAAATAAAAATTATATATATGTACATATTTTCCAGTGCCGGAAAAAATGGGATTTGGACTTACACTAATTTCAGAGCAAGTCGGCCATTTTCAAATTCGTTTAGCCAACAACCTTAACACGAGAAAGTATGAACGCTACAGGAAAGCTATGGAATGCCTTCAACAACGTGAAATAAAAACCTGAGAGAACAAATGTAATGTATTTTTTATGTGATTTTTAATTATAACTAGTAATGACAGTGAAAATTAAAAATAAAGGTGGACAATAATAAAAAATGGTTTCTGAATGTTACTCAACTCAACAAATTAAGTTTACCAGTTAAGCTCTAATGTTTTCCGACGTGTATCATAATTATAATTACAATGGTGGTAATTCACAAAATACGTGATACTAGGGGGAGGGTCTTTCAATGCGTAAAATCTAGTTGAGTTTACCATGTAGCACAGAGAAAAATTATTCTTCATAGTTCTCACAGGTACCTAGTGGTAGCGTACTGAGTAGTTTGAAACAGGAGAGTTTAATATGTGGCATAGAAAATAAGGCTACTCGTTGCGGGACAAGCAGTTACCGAGGGTGGTCATAATTGCTAGTTGAAAATGGTTGAGTTTACCAGGTGATCGAGTTTTCAAAATGTCTGACATCACTACGTCGCACAGCATGTATTGCTGTTCAGGAAGGTTTAAGATATTTTTAGTCACAAGGGTGTTACGTGAAGTAGTGAAAATTACATGAAATCTTAGCAAAAATGACCCACAATTTCTTTTAGTGTGAATTAAAAATGAAAAAAATAAAGAAAACAATAATAATTAAAATAATATGAACATTTCACACACTATACCAGACTGGGATAATACAATCGTAATTAATGATTAATCAAATAAGGTTAATGACAAAAAACCTTTTAAAATAAGTAATAATGGAAAAAAACAGATTAAATTAAACGTTTTACACAAAAATTCATGTTAAGGGGATTTTACACTTGATAAAGTTTTAAAAATTGTTAGAGTGAATTGCAGCTCTCAAAAAATTTCCACAATACATTTATGTCTTTATAAAAATCCTGATCCGATATCTCAAAGTGGTGTTAAAATAGTTGAGGACTTATATACCAAGTTTGGTATTGTTTACACTATAAAGGGAACATTCTTCATATATCAAACAGGTTTTATTAGGATAGGCATTTATGTTAAGATTTTGAAATAGAAAAGGAAGCAAATGCTATAAACACAAACGCTTTATCAAAATTTAAGTGTTGTCATGATTCTATTTGAAGTTCTAAAAGAAAAACTAACTGATGAAATTATTGTGGAATATATGTAGCAGATTATATAACACCAATAGTACCAAAAAGAAATATCTTACTGATACCTTATTCTGATGATGTGATTTTTATGGGAAAATATTGTTTGAAAATTATATTGGAACAAGGAATAAATAAATTTCAAGAAATTATTGAATAATGATAGGTGATTGTTGTAGATTTCTTGTAGAAAAAAACTTTTTTTGCTTTTATAAGGTAACCTTTTATGCGCAACCCCGTTTAGATTCAGATTCAATTCGGATATCATATTTACACATCTTTCAAAGTAAAAAATACTGAATCGATCACAATGGAAAAGATTACAGAAGTCTTTTACCATGGCCATGTAAAATACATGAGCTCGATTCTTATACAAAGTCTTATTTCTTAATGACTGTACTTATAATTATGTCAACAATAAATAAAAAGAAATCCTCGGTGAGGAAGAGCAGTATTCATGAAATTATTACAATTAAAGATATATCATATAATGAACATGTTGAAATTACTTTGCAGCGGTCTTTCCATAAGGTGATATCGACAAACAAGCTAACTTAGAAATGAGCACTAGGTGAAATTTTCATTAGATTGTTAATATTCAAGACAGTGCTCCGTAGAAAAGTGTCCTTGGTATCAAGAACCAGATTTAAAAAAAAAATTAATTAAAGATATTTATATGTAAAATTCAATCCACCAGGAAGGAATTCAGATTGGATCCGTAGGTAAATCTTTTTACTAATTTGTCCTGATAGACCTGTTGCAGTTCTATAAGAGTCGCAAACACTAGTGATATGTAACACTATCTTAAAATGCATTTATCATTGTACTTATAAACTGAACCCGTTTTGACTAATAGTGATAAATCTCAGAACTCGCTACTGTTTTAAGAGAACTGGAATCGGGAGCTGATGGATGAAACGGATTGCGTAAAATCGTTGTGAATGTAGTGCATTAAAGTTCGTGAGGGGATGTGCAACTTTGTATGATAGCATATCGTCGTTCCACAAACATTTATATGGGCGGCGTGCATAAAGGAGAGGAGATTTCAAGCGGCATGGGTCATTAAACCCGCAAAAGAGACGTACTGCCGTCACCGAAGGTTGTCGCCGTCATTCTGCGAAAGCTTTTCAACTTGTTTCTCGCGAACGATTCGCTTCGCAATTACTATGTTAAGCTAGCGATTCTGTTGTTTTACCATATAGAATTTAGACGAACATGCACAATTTGATACTGCGACAAAATTCCATGACGCTTCTTGGAGCCGATCCAGAAGTTGTTTTGTCTCCAAGAGCGTAAAATACAATGTAGACAGTGTGATTCAACTATGCGGGTAGAAGGTTAAGTTAAGGAACCTGACAAGTTTCGGTCAACTACTTCGAAAATTTGTATAATGTAAGCTTTACTGTCCATTTACCTATAACATTTATTAATTTTCTTCCTAAAATAAGTAACCAATAATCAGTTCCTGTTTATCAACCATTTATCTCGGTCTATTTTTGATCCCTTCAAATATACAAGTGTTAAACTCTTCGATTTATGTCAAGCACATTATGTACAAATTTGGCTGCTACGAGTAGCTTATCTTATCAAAAACTCGCTCAGGAAGTTCATTAATGATAATGCAGTGATATATACGATCTGCAGTTGATTTACTACTAGGTTCTGTCAGTGGACATCAGGGGATATAAACTGCCTTGCAAACAATTATAATAATCTCGTAAAGAGTTCTAACTAATATTAGAAATTTAAAAAAACATAGTTTGTATATGTATCTATGTATGCATGTTTGTATGTATGTATACGTGTGAAGCTGCATATTAGGTGCATATTACTTACAACCCTCTAAAGATCGCACAATGCGGAGGATTACAATTCCTGACGATGCGACGCATCACACGAAAACGATGGCTTGTTGGTTGTCAAGTGACATCGAGCTCGTGGCCTCCATATTTTGTCAAGAGGGTACTTTCCCTGGCCCTGCCAAGGAATATTAAAGTTTCATCCCGTCTTGGTTTCTCAGCGCCTCCCTATTCCTGTGTAAATGTAGCACAATCGTGTCGTTGCTGCAGTGCTGCACGTCACGTCGTCAACGCTTTCGTTTTCGAAAACTGCCAAGAAATCCTCACGCTCGTATCGCTCTTATTAGTTCGAATTGCAGCTACGCTGTGACGAAGAGGATGAAAGACGTTGAACGATCCGTTACGCTTCTTGCTTTTGGCGTGAGAAGTCTTAGAAGTTCAAAGAACTCGACAAACGGCGCCATTTATCACTCCCAATATCAGCTCCTTCACGAAGGAAGATTCTTATTATTGACAAATTTTTAGTATTTTTTTTGTTAGTGTCACAGGATTTAGAGAAATGACTATTTTATATTATCTATGTTACAATTTTTTTGATTCAAGAAATTGTGAAGTATTAAACCGAATTCTTTAACCTGCCATGTACCCATCAATAATATATTCCACCACTCAATAAGGCAATCATATCCGAATAAAACCAAGAAATTCCTTCATTAAACGACCAAATAGCCATGTTTATATGACAAAATGCGGTGACAACAATATGTCAACAGAAGAGTCTGAAGAGTTACAGCAACATCCCTACCCGTACGAAATATTTTTTTTTATTTAGGAAGTAGTTTTTAAAGAACCAGGTATGCTTTATGATGCCTAGAAAGCATATTTGACATGACAATTTTTCGGGAAAAGGGTCCTTTGTACGTATACAGGAAAATGTTACAAAATAAAAATATAAGTATTTTGCAAATAGTGGTTTGAATGTAGGATATTTGAATTATACAAGCATTAAGATTCCAGATATGTATAATTGATTAAAAAATGTTTTAAATTTCAATAGGTTGAATAAATGGAATAATATATTTTGGAACCTTTTGCTTGTAAAACCAACGACACAGGTAAGGTAGATGCACTGATTATCGTCACTGCATTAGTTATCGTCAGATGGCCCATTATTTTTTGTATTACAATATCCGCTCTTGCCGCGTGTGATAAAACTTGTGATTTTAGGTCAGTTTCAATATTCTTCAATCAAATTAGTATATTTTTCTCATGTTAACTCGGTTATGTGCCTGACGATAACTAACGCACTTGCATAATTTGAATTTGAATCGCGAATAAAAATTGACTCCAATCAAATCTCATGTTAAGTAATCAAAATTCAATTTTTCTCTATCTACTTTAATCGGTTAAGACCTTTGTGACAATAAAAATTAAGTTTTAAATATAATTATAAGCATTTTTAACTTCCAATTTATCTGAAGGTGACGATTATTAGTGCATTTACCTTAGATAGCGTTCCTGTAGCAAGTTTTGGTGGGTAAGCTGCGGAATAATAACGGACACCACATTTAACAGCTTGAAATGCAAGCATTAATTCTATTTTTAATTTTGAAATAAGGGACTTGAAAGTTACAAAATCATAATATAGGAATCTGTGCAGTTCAGAATAGCTAAATTCTTAGACATTATTTAAACTCCGTATAATTATGTACATCGACGTGCTGATTACGAAGATACAAACCATGGGTTTATGCTCTTATCTAATCCAATATGCAAAATTTCACGAAATATTAAAACCAGAAGTTGTAGTTTTTTTCTAAATTTTTACTATTATATACATAATGAGCGCGTCAAAATGCATAAGTATAAGGAATTTGAAGAAAATTGGAGAATTCAGGTATTCGGAACTTTATCTATAAATACACAAGAGCTCCAATATAAGAGGCACTGATTCAGTAGTTCCCAGAACTGCTGGCTAGCGCGGTTTCTCCGGAAAGCAGTGCGAGAGCGGTTGCGACTGTCGTCTCAGAAGATCCTCAGTGCCCAAGTACTCTATCGAGTTTATTAGGCATTCCAATTGGAAACGGTCAAGGCAGCCCTGACTGTTTACGTTTCGAGGGATTGATTTAGTACGAAGACCAGTGCGAGGCAACCACCGAAACAATTCTTATATTGGAGCTCTTGTGTTAATATATAAAGAAATAAGTTTTTAAAAATATATACGTACATGTAAATAAATAAATAATAATTTGCAGTGTAAAAAGTGATAAGTTTTATGGAGAATTTATGGCAGTCAAACTTTTCTTAACTTTCTATCGATTTTCCGCATCCTCAAGGTTGGACCGCAATAAACTAAAACATGAAAAAGGATCCAAATCTTTTAGGCCATCTCTAGAGATGAAATCAGTTGAATAGAAATTGATATTTTACTAAAATTAGTATGAATAGCCCTGATATTCTTTCCTGAGATGTTCCTGAAATTTCCTTTGTTAGGGATTAACGACTTTTGATACAGTTGTCAGCTGTCAATTTGATGATAACATGTACTTTTGAGATTTGATGCGCTGCCATTGAGTTTAATTTGCGGAAATAATGTTTTTAATTTACATGCCACAATAGAAAAGCGTGCAACTCTAACGCTTTTCCTGCGTGATCTTCGCGCAATACAATGACGCATCCAGAGAACTCTTTAGTAGTGTGATCCACGAGCATTAGGTATTCCCCTAGTTGAATAGTTCTGTTTTGACTATTAAGGTTTTTATTTAGGCGCGAGTTTCTTGTGATGAGTTAATTGACTGGACGTGCCTATTTTCGATCATAAAGTACCTGCGATCCCGCCGCTTTAAAACGGGTAGCTGCGAGGCTTGTTTCCAACATTCTAGAGCGCCATACAAAAAGCACAGACGAACGACCGCGGCTTGAAGCGAATGTTCCCTCTCGGTCGTTAAGTTCAACGAGTTTTACTGTTTATGTTACGTTTCGTTGGTTGCACCTCAGGCGATCAAGTGTACGCTTACCCAAATCGATTTTTGAACCTTATATCCTGAAAAGAATTGCTTATAAACGGAGTTATAAACTCAGTCAACTTTCGAAGCAATTGCCATTAGCATTCAAGTTTTCAGAATAGACGGAACGCTTAGAGTACTTATAGATCCCCTTTAAAGAGAGAGACGCGTGTGTAATTGAATTTTAATGCCGCAGCCAAACTTGCCACTAGCCAAAGTATTGAGCAAAAACATGTATCACTGGCATGATGTTCAAAATTTATTTAAAGTACACCCCACTCTCAGTTTATTCGGGGGTTGTCTTGCACTAACCTTGTTACTAAATGGGGGAAATCAAAACGTAATCAGTCAGGGCCGCTTGAACCGTTTCCAATTGGAATATATAATATTGCGCAATACACTTCACTGCGTACTCACATACTACGGCCCTTCCTAGACGACAGCCACAAACGCTAAGGGGTTCCCAAAAGATTTAGCCACCATACCTACATTGACCAATTTTATTAACGCTTTCGGGATGTATCTTTGCCATACCCCTATGACATATATCTATATATCCATATATCCATACGAAAGTGACGTGGTGAACATTTTGTATGAATTTGGAGGTAATCCAAAAGCACGCGATAAGCAATTTCTCCGATAATTAATATTTTTGGTGGATATACTCGTGCATGATTTGTCTAAGATTCCGTTGTTTATCTGAAGTATAAATTATGATTTAATCATTTCACTTAATCATTTGGAATAATTATTTAAGGTTCGACGATTGGGAACGAATTAATCTGTGAGGTTAACCTAACACTAATATTCAACATAAGAAATGAACGTGCCGATCATAATATCATGTTGATTGGTGGTAAAGTCCAAAACTTGTACAATTACCATTGTAATTATGTTATTAAAAATGTAGAAATTGTTGAAATTTGATATATAAAAATCAGCAAAACAAATTTTGTTGGCTTAACAAAATAATTTTGTTGTTCTTCCTGCAACCAAACTATTTTTCGTTGAAAACTTGTGTTGGCCAAACAAAACTGATTTGTTGGTCAACGACATTGTTTTGTGACTCTATTACAATATTGGTTTGTTTTAGCAACATTTGTTGTTCAAGCTAACAAAATGGACTTTTGTAATGCCAACAAAAATATTATTTTGTCTTAAGTAAATTGTTTGCTATCTCAAGAGAATAGTTTTGTCGATGCAGCCAAATATTTTTCAGTTAAAAAACATACTTTTGTTACTTTCAAAACCTAAATCAATCTTTAAAAACAACTGTCTTGTAGACGTTGAATCGAAGAAGTTAATTTAAGTAATTGTATGAAAGGATCGAAACAAGTTACTCAGAAGTGAAAGTCAGTTAAAATTACAGGTTAATAAATTATTAAATGACTTTGCTAACAATCAAAATCAAAATAATAGATGATGTATTAAATGAGCGAAGATTTTCCTACGACAAATAGAGACATACGTTTGCAGTGGTAACTTTATAGGCATTTACATGCGAAGAAAACGATTTAATATCTAAACATCATATACAAAAGCGTGCGAGACAAAGTGTCGGACCATCAACATCAATTAGGTCAGAGCTATTAATAACAATATGTTGCTGGTAATTTATAATCTTTATTTTAATGCAGAAAAAAGCTCGATGCAAATTCGGCAATAGCGCCTGAATGTCATCAAAGTTCAGTAAATTTTTAACATTTGCTGTTACACCTCAATCAAGCAAAATATATCCAATAAATCCTCTGTTGTTGTGAAATCTCTCAGCACGCCCTAGTTAAGGTCTCTTCGCTAAAGTGGCATATCAATTTACCCTAGAAGTAGCCATGCATAACGTCAAACGCAAAATTTTCAATTATGTGTAAGATTTTAAAACGTTAAAGACACATTCTGCAGATATATCAGTGTTTGAAACATAATTCTTTTTCGCATCATTCTCGGAATCTTTTAGACTTCTTAATAAAGCCTCTACTTTATAAGATTGTTTTTGTAAGACATTTTTCGATACTTTGTACTCTTTGCAAGGGTGATTAGCCAAAAAACTTTTGACTAAACCGTCGATCTGATGTAAGCTGTAGTGCCTATAATTCCTGGATTAAGGTCTAAATGTACCCTCATTGCCGTCTCACTCTCGATCAAAGTTGAGTAAAAGGAGAGTTAAAAAATATTCTCTATTTTTTCTTTAACTTTAGGTGGCAAGCAAAGTAGAGAGAAATAACCTGCACCCAATTTGTCAACATCTAATTGTTGTCCCATTCCGTTTTTAGTATCGTATTCGTTCAAGTAAAAGACAACTGGTATTCGAAATTTACCGGGGAATCCTAAAAAAATCTCTTTAATGAGAGTTTCCTCAATCATATTCGATATTATCTCATAATTGGCGGATAGCAAGCTCATATAAAATAGAATACTTTCCAAAACCGAAAGCATTTTGAAAAAGTTTGTTATTGATATATGTTGAACTTTTGCTTTAACTGGAACTCACGTATCAACAATATTAACGTATTTCCTTTCTAAAATGTTACCAATCTCGTAAGAATTTGTTGCTATGTATCAACAACTGTCTTAAGGCACGAAAAAAGTGTATTCGGAAAAAAGTCACGAACTTGTACCTAAAAATTGGATACGGGATAACAAAACGTAACATTAAATCCTTACTTCTTTGTAAAATGTATGGATAAATTTCAAACATTTTTACTGATAGTTCTTGAAAATTTCATACTTACATATAAAAAGGAAAAAATTTTATTTGTGTGATTTACTTTATATTTATTTATAAATTTGCAACTTTGAGGATTCGAACCTTTGAACTGCTAACTCGACTGTTTCTAAATATAAAAGAAGAGTGCTTAAACACGCGCAGCCATCGAGGCTAAGCAATATAGGTATTATAAAACTTATAACCACTTATTAGAGTAACTCGAACCACACACACGCTTAAAAACACACGCACCGCGCATGTGAGTAATCACAGAACGAACTGGGGGTAGGAAATGTTGCAGGTAATTTTTGGTAAAGTCAGTTAGGGTAAGTTTAATGCTGTGCAGGGTAGTTCATAAGTGGGTAAAGTATACCTGTTTTTACCCTGGAGGAGGGTAATAACGGTGAACTATCACGTGCTGTCTCTATATTTTAACAAGCAGCTATAAATAGTGCATTAACACATATTTCCGCGTACAAAACACTCCAGAAAGATGATACTTGTCATTAATGTTCAAATTGATCATCAAATTGTCTACTTAGCACACTTTATTTACCAAAATAAATTTCACAGCAGGCACAGGTTTTAAAGTTCGCCATGTAACTTGAAGTTAGTAGGTCTGTTGAAAAAAACCGTAAAGTTTCGGCATGGGAATTTCCCAACATGATTGTGAATGGTTAATTTGCAGTCTGGGAATAATGGATAGGTACATATTTATTGAAAGAGCGGGAACGGTGCTTACGTTATTCACGATGCGCTTGAATAAGATTAATTTACTGACCGAGCGTAGTAGCACAGTCGGAACATCAGTCAAATGGTGATAAAATACAGACGCTGTTCTGTGCACAGTCCGCACTATTTTTCTTTGCCACAGGCCACTTATTACGAGGCATAGGCAGTTAGCAATATAACAGTATTACATATACGGACATATACGCGTAGTAGACATGTACGCATCAATAAATAGTGGCTATTTATTTGAATCTTTGCGCATCGTGTGCGCAAACGTGAAAAACAACCAGTGTGACTAGTGGCTGGGACACCAGGTGAGGGGACGTTAACGATATCGGTTGATCATATCCTCGAGGTACGACTGTATTTAAGGTAAAACGTTAACTTCCTTTGATGAGTTTATTCAAAACCACTCCCAAAATAATGCATGAATTGAAATTATTTTGTTTGCATTGTAAAAAGTTAACCACAATCTACGGCAGGCTTCTCTTAAAAATCCAAATTATTAATGAAATTTTTTTTAAAATAAATTTTAGATTATCTAATTCCAAACAAAATTTGTGCTTAAATAACGAGAAGCCCGCCATGCGGGAAGTAATAA
>JAAAKG020137913.1:0-35284 GCA_010014905.2 Druon quercuslanigerum
AGAGCCCTAAATGAGCCCTAAATTATTCTATAAGGTGAGTTTGCTCTAAAATCATTTTTAGTACGTTTTACAGCAATTTTCGGGCAGCTTAACGTTAAGCTGTTGTTGTTGTTGTGCCAGCTTAACATACCTAGCAAATTCATATTTTTTGGTATATCTCCTTTGTAGAAAATTTATCTTTTTTTTTACTTGAAATTTCAACAATTTAGGATACAATTTAACTTTTTCGTTAAAAAAGAACCTGTTTGTTAAAATGTCATAGTTTCGGTTTTGAAATTCAACTTTTCTTTGGAAAAATCGTCTTTTTGCCCTAGAATTTCAACAGTTTAATAGAAACTTCAACTATTTCGTTCACAATAAATGTTTTTGTTGATATTTTATATTTTTGAGTTAAAGCTTCAACTGGTTGTTGGAAAATTCGTCTTCATGGCTCGAAATATCAACAGTTTGGTTGACTTATTTTTTAGGCTGAAAAATCTTTTTTCGTTAGAAATTCAACTCTTTTGTTAATAACTGGTCTCGTTTGTTTAAAAACTCAACTATTTGGTTAAAAAATCGTTTATTTTGTTGAAAATTCGTCGTTTTTGTTTCTTGATAGAAAATCAACAGTTTTAGAGGAAATTCAACTCTTGTTAAAAATAAATGTTTTTGTTGATTTTTATTTAATTGTTGTCTGAAAAATCTTGTTTGAAAATTCGACTCTTTTGTTCAAAATTCGTCTTTGGTTTGAACATTTGTTTTAGTAGTTTAAAAATATAACTCTTTGGTTTTAAATGCAACTGTTTAGTTGAAAATTATTTTAGTTTCGTTTAAATTTTCAACTATTTGGTGAAAAATGAACTTCCTTGTTGAAAATTTAAGTTTTCGGCCTCAAAGTCAAATGTTTTCTAGAAAATTAAACTTTTTATCTTGAGGATTCATCTCTTTTGTTACATAATTGGTATTTTTTGTAGAAAATTTAAAAATGCAAAATCTTTCGGTTTGAAATCTTAGGAATATGGTACCTGCGTTAATTTTATTAAAAAGAATTTATTGCCCTATTATTCTCCTAATTTTCGTAAAAACAGGGTGTCTAGCGGATTGGGAAACCGGGAATTTTATTTATTCTATCGCAAAATCGATTTTGTTTCTACGTTGTTTTCTTTTTATTCCATTTCTACATTGTTTACAGTCGCAAGGTTCCTTTCTATGCTTATCCTGTATATCGATTTATCTAATTTTTTACATTCTCGTCTTAATGAGTAAAATTTGACTTTCTCGGTTTCCAGTACAAGTACAAGTAAAGTACAAGAAAAAGTACAAGTTCGTTAACCAGATATTATAGTTAAATATTCAAGATTTTAAAGCATTTTCGAAATTTTTGTCACCATTTTTTTTCAAGATTTGAATGTTCTATGTACGGCTATTCGTAGTACTCAGAAGTTCGAACAATTTATTCTCACGCTAAACAGCGGGCAGAGTTTTTATATGGAAATCATGTTAAAATTCCTATTTCTATGAATGCGTTGAAAAAATTTGACCGGGAAAAAAGCGGGATTTTCAAATTGCTTGATCATTAGACAACCTGAAAAAGTCACCCTATTTCCCCTGTTTTGAGAGCATTTTAAAAGGCTGTGAAGACTGGAAAATGTGAGTCAATTTAAACTAGAGGATAATATATCGGACTATACATAATATATGTATATACTTTGTATTCTATGGTCTATAATCTATATAATAGTGTCCAATGCTGAAAGTAAAAAATAAGTTTTACAAGAGTTTTAAGAACGATCTTAAAATTGTCTAGCTATAAATTTCTCAGTTGATGTCTCACTGTTGCAACGATGATTCATTTTGGCAGTTATACTTCAGCCACAGCTTTTCTTCTTATTTTCCTGGAATATATTCGAGTGTCGCTTCAACTGTTAAGATATTCTACACATGAAAGGACTTACTCTCTCCCTATCTCTGAACACCTGTTCTTCTTTGAACAAACACGATGACAAAAAACGAGTGAATTCCTTTAAATTTCTAAAAGATAAATTCCATTCACAAATAACTTAATCCTATTTCGCACCTAAGGGTAACAACGAATTGGTCCAATCACACAAAAAGTAATCGTTCAGGCTCGTTTGGAAAAAGGAAATTTTTTGAACCTCCTAAAATTCAATGATTATGAAATAAAGCCAACCACCTGCGAAGACGTTGAAAAATAATTTAATGAGATATGCATAATAAATTAAATATAGATTCTGTTAATTTAGTAAAGGCGGGACCTTAATAAAATTATGCTCAGAAAATAAAATTTATCAATTACAATAATTATTTAGTTTTACCAACATACAATTTTATAATTTCTTCAGGATCAAAAATGTTGAGTAGTCCGACACACTTAGTGTAGTCCGAAATCAAAAGTGTGTAGTCCAACATTAAAAAGTGTGCAATGGAAATTTAGCTTAATTTGTACCCAAATTTCGGTACAAATAACCCCTTTTCCAGTTCTATTTGTACTGAAAAAATGTACCTATTCGTAAAAAAAATTTCGGTATCCGTAGCCGCGGTCTATTTTAAAAGTATTAACAATTAACTTCAATATTTATTAAACTATTATTGTTTAGTCTATAAGGTACAAAAATTGCTATTTAATTATCGCAAGCTCCACTCCACAGTCTTTCTTTTTTTTATTTATTCTTTTCGGTTTAATTATTTGTTTGAAAATTCAAAAATTTGGTTTAAAAGTAATCCCTTTTGGTTGAAAATGTCATCTGCTTTGCCGTAAATTTGTATTTTTGGCTTGATAATTAACAAATTTAATTCACATTTTCTTACTTTTTGGCAGAACAATCTTTCTTCCTTAATGATTTATTTCTGTGGTTGAAAACTGAACTATTTTTAAACTAAATTTTGTTGTTGAAAATCATATTTTTTGTAGAAAATTAATCGTATTGATACAAAATTAAAATATTTGTTTTCAAAATACATGAAGTGTATCACGGCATAACCATGTAAGTTCCATTATTATTTAAAACCTGGTTTATTGGCTTAAAAATTCTTTTGAATTCTACCGGACATTGTGGTAAAAGGATATATGCAGATTCGAAACGGAAGTGGGTTTTTAGAGCTGAAATCTGGGGAGTGAAACCGGAAATGGGTTAAGTTTAAAGAAAAAGAAGGACTTGCGGGCTAAATTGTACTAAATAGTCACAAAATAAAAAAAAATTAAATAGTTTATATAAAAATACCACTGTCTATTGTATTGTAAAATTGACTTTTTAAAAGAGAAATGATTCAGCCTTCTATTTGTCTCAAAATGCGTTTGTAATTTTTCAGGCATATGTTTTATGTTAACAAAACAAAAATCCTTGAACTCTATGGTTTGGACAGCAGTCAATCTTTCACGATCTGTATTTTGAAAATTATTAAGTTTTTCAACATTTGGTTTAATGAAATCTCTGAAGCGACAATCTTCATATGTATTTTGTTAAAAATTCTTTCCTTTTTTTTGTTCTAAATATCAATTATTGAATTTTCTACTGAAAATTAAAATTTTCGGGTTGAAAATTCAACAATTTTGCAAAAAATTTAAATATTTGATACAAATTCAACTGTTCTGTAGAATTTTTTAAAATGTAAATTTAATTGTTCCATTTTTTCTTAAAACTTGTATTTTCTACTTAGAAAATTCAACTGTTTCGTTAAAAAATTGATTTAATTTGTGGAACATTCGTCTTTTTTGGTAAAAAAATTCATCTTTGTGGTTGAAAATTTAACTGTTTGATTAAAAATATATTTTATTCTAAATTCTACTTTTTGTAGAAAATTAATTTTCTTTGTTAAGAATTCACCTTTTTGATTGAAATTTCCATTATTTGGTTGCAAATTCAACTTTTCTGTAGAAAGCTTGTCTTTTTGGCATGAAAATTCAGTATTTTGAATTACATTTTTTTTCTTTACTCGTCTTCTTGCCTTGATAATTGAAATCTATTTTGGTTGAAATTTCAACTCCCGTTAAAAAAATGCATCTTTTCATTTGGTAATTCATCTCTTTTTGGTGTAAATTTCATCTTTTTAGATTAAACATGGAACTGACTGGTTGAAAATTGATCTGCTTTTGGTTGAGGATTCAACTATTTTGTTTAAAATTTGTATTCTGGTTAAATTAAACTGTTTTCGATTTTAAAAAAATTTCTCTTGGTTAAAATATCATCTATTACAGTAAAATTCCAATTTCCCAACTCATCATATGTTATTTCTGGTTGACCCCTAAAATAAATTCACGAAAAAAATGTAGTCGGCAAAAATTAAGTAGCATAAGGGGAGCGAGGTAAAAACTTACGGACCCTGAAGAAAATTTCAGAAAAAAAGCTTTGAAATTGAACATAGGTTGTTGAAACGTAGAACGTATAGAAAATGCTACAAGAGTCATTTCGTGTTTTCCTGCTGATGTTGGAGAACGCATGCGCCCCATTCTCCTTATCACTGATGGATACGCCCCTGGCTTTTGTAGATGCGAATCCCTCCTTCCATTACACTTTTTTCGACCCTGCCTTCGATACTAACGCGTTTACTCATTACTGTCCTTTGCCCCGTCTCCTCATTCCAGCTCATTGATAAGTCTTTTAGATTGCTCTGTGAGCCTTCGAAATTCTCTTTGGACTCACCAGTATCGATTTTCAAAGATCCCTACTCTAAATTGGAGAAAATGTAATCCGGAAGTAAAGCTTTCATCTATGTTTTACTACTTTCAGGTATCGGACTCCTACACTATTGACACTTTTTTAGCAATGGCGCTATTTTGCTACTATTTCGAAAAAACTAGGGTTTAATTACTCCTGCAATCTGGTGTACACTGTGTTTCGAATCTTACGCAATCTCATGGAATCCTTTGCAATCTCATGCCCCCTTTTGGAATCCTGTGCAATATTTTACAATTCCTAGGCCATTATTGACACTATTCGACACTTTTGAGCGATGATACTATTGTGCTACTGTTTCGAAAAAACTAAAAGGGGTTATTTACTCATGCAATATGGTTTACACTCTTTCTGCGATCTTACGCAATCCCATGCACCCTTTTGCAACCCTGTGCAATCTTTTACAATGCCCAGGCCTTGGACTCACCAAACTATTGACACTTCTGAGCGATGACACTATTTTGCTACTATTTCGAAAGAAACGCGGGTTTAATTGCTCATGCGATTTGGTCTACACTCTTTCTGCAATCTTATGCAATCCCATGTACCCTTTTGCAATTCTATGCAATCTTTTATAATTAATAATTGTTGATGTTAATTTTTCTGTCTACTGGTCCAATCAATATTATTAGAATAATCAGGAATAGTCGACACTTTTGAGCAATGACACTACTTTGCTACTATTTCGATCAAAATAGCGGGTTAAATACTCACGTAACCTGGTGTACACTCTGTCTGCAATCTTATGCAATCTCATGCAATCCCATGCGCCTTTTTGAAATCCCATGCACCCTTTCGCAATCATGTGCAACATTTTAAAATATCCAGGCCTAGGAATCATCGCATTGCAATTGCACAGTGCAATTTTTAGTGATAAAAGATTAATTCTTAACACAAAATGTAATATTTAATATTATAAGCAAGAAAATATTTTTATTTTAAATAAAAAAAAGGTAAGTTGAATAAAAGATGACAAATTTGCAACAAAATATTTGAACCCTTAAGCAAAAGAAATTAATTTTCAATCAAGCGGTTGCATTTTTAACCCAGAATATGAGTTTTCTACAAAACAGAAGAACTCTGAACCATGTATCTCCATTTACAACCAGAAAAGGCGAATTTCCCACAAAAAGCCGGAAAGTTATGATGTGGTGTTAGTTGAATTTTCTACAACGAAATGATCAATTGTCAATAAAAAATGGAATGGCTAAATTAACATATTAAAAAATTATATTTAAAGAAACGAATTTTTAACTGAAATTATGTATCTTAATAAAAAAATAATACATTCAGAAAGTAGTTCAACTTTCAACCAAGTCACATTATTAATGCCCATTAATTACTTTTAGTCACTGATTTGATTTAAATAGATCACTTTTTCCAAGTAAATTAGGCTGTGGCAGCATTGAGAATAAACAATTTAAAAATCTTTAAATATTAAATTAAAATTGTTTTGATTCATTTGTAAAAGATCCAATATTAAAAATTTAACATGATCAGAATGTTGTCCTTTAATTATTAATGGTCAGAGAAAATGAAAAATTAGATTTATATCAGGCGAATTTGGCAAACAGGCTAACCTGTTTTGAATGCCAGGAAATATTTTTATTTCATACTCTCAGAGTTCACCAATCTTTCCCATTGATAAGGGTGCAATAATGAATACTTCATACAAGGAGGCTTAACTCTCTTCATAATTCTCTCACTTGTGGGGGTCTAGGGCTCTAATGACGCAATCACAAATTTTGTACTTGGTCACTGAAATAAAGAATAACGACCAGCTGGCTTCCTCTTAAAACTAAAGAGATCCAGATGAGTTCCCAGGAAATTGAATAAAGTTGAGCTGATACTTATGCTGAGGTCCATAAAAATAATGAATGGCGACGTAACAGTTTTAATTCCTTTCATTTCGTTCGGTATTTTTTTTAATTCAAAACATCCTTGGCACTAGTCTTCATAAATTTTTTCTTTTTCTTATACGAATACTCTTTCACTCAGAAGGAGGATAATCTTAAAGCCAAATCAAGATCTTTATCCATAATCCAGATTCTAGATCTATGATTCTATGACCTACGGAACCTCACTTAAATCCTAGTTGAATAAATAAAACCCAGTAAGAAAATCCAACAATTTTTTGGTAAAAAGCTAGTTCGGTCTGTTTGAAAAAGTGTACTATTAAATGTTTGGTTCTCTGTTAAAAATAAATATTTTTTTTTTTAGAAATATTATCTTAGGGGTCTCTTATAAAAAAAAGGTATTTTTCTATTGAAATTTGAAATATTTGGTTGAAAATGCAACTGTTTTGGTTGAAGTTTAAACTTTTTTATTTAAACATTGTATCCTGTGAAATTTCATCGCTGTAAAAATCAACTATTTTGTGAAAATTCCAATTATTTTGTTGACAATTTAACTATTTTGTTCCAAAAAGTCCTCTTTTTAGATAGAAAATTCATCTTTTTTGTTAAAAAGTTGTCTTTTTTAAGTTCAAAATAAACTTTTTGGTTCAAAATTCATACCTTTTTGTTGAAAATTGTGCTATTTGGTAGAAAAATAAATTATTTTGTTGTAACATCAACTGTTTTGTAAAAAATCATATTTTTTGGTCGAAAATCAAACTGTTGAAAATTCGACTTTTCGGATGAAAAATTCATCTCTCTTCGTCGAAAATTCACCTTTCTGATGAAAATTCACCTTTCTGATGAAAATTCACCTCTTTTGGCTGAACATCGTTTTTGGCTAAAAAGTTAAATTATTTAATAAAAAATTTGTTTTTTTAATTAAATTTAACCCGTCTTTGATTATTTTTTTTTTAAATATCAATTATATATTTTTTGTTGAGAATTCATTTTTTCTCCTGCAAGAAATTCACATGATTGGTAGAGAGTTGAACTACTTTGTTAAAAAATTCATCTTTTTAGTTGACGACTTCTCTATTTGGTTGAAAATTGAACTATTTTTTTGTTAAATTTAATGTCTTAAACTGAAAATTTAACTTTATCAACTATTATATTTTACGTTGAGAATGCACCGTTTGGATTCGAGATTCATTTTTGGTTGAAGGTCTATTTTGTGAAAAATAACTCTCGTATGATTGAACTCAACAATTTTCTTATTTAAAATTAAAATCTTTTTGATTGAAATAACTATTATAATTTTCTTTGAGAATTCACCTTTTTGTATTAAAAATTTATCTTTTTGACAGAAGTCATCTTTCTTGGTTAAAAATTACATTTTTGTTATAAATTCAACTTTTCTGGCTAAAAGTTGAACTGCCTTAAAAAAAATCGTTTTTTTTTTGCTTGAAAGTTTAACGATTTGGTTGAGAATTATTTTTTTGTTATGCAGAATTCAACTGTTTGATCGACGCTTCTTTTTTAAAAGTCAAGTTTTTATTAGAAATTTATTTTTTCGGTGTTCAAATTCAAAGGGTTTCTAAATAATCTCACTATTTTGCGTTAGAACTTAACTCCTTTGGTGAAATTTCATCTCTTTTGGTACAACATTAATCTTTTTTTATTGAAAAATGAAATTATTTTGTTAAAAATATAACTCTTTTGATTAAAATTCGTATTTTCATTTTTTTGTTGAAATGACAACTATCATATCTTTGGTTGAGAATTCAATTCGTCTTTTTTGTAGAAGTTTTATCTTTATTGTTTAAAAATTAACCTTTCTGTTGGAAATTCCCCTTTTCTAGTTGAAAATTCAACTGTCTTTTGGAAAAATTGTTTTTTTTTTTGCTTCAAAATTCAAATATTTTGTGACAATTTACGTGTTTGGTTGAAAATTATTTCTTCTTCACGTAAAATTAATTTTTTGGTTGAAGTTCATTTTTTCATGTTTCGTAGTCAACGGTTTTCTAAAAAAATGTGCTCTTTTGATGGAAAAGTTATCTTTTTTCGTTAAAAATTCAACTACATTTTTTTTTAAACTGTTTTTTCGACTTAAAGTATTTGGAATTCAAAGCATTTCATACTGAATTCAATATTGGGTCTGTATTACTTCATTTAAAATCATTTATTCCTCTATTTTGGCCCTATTTCCGTAAAATATAGCCACATTTCCCCTGTTTTGAAATAACTTTGGGCCATGCAGAAGTCTCCTAAGGATTATATGCACTTTGTCCAGAAGATAATTTAAAATCAAAGAAAGATTAGTGAGGATTATCCGGAAATGGGAAATTCTTCTAATCTGGGGATGAGGAAAGTAGAAGATACATTCATTAGCTTAAACGTTATTTGAATACTTGATTCCTCTTGCAGGGTTTCAATTTTTTTCGAATAATCTAGTTTCCTTTGAATTTTAAACATCTACGCAGGTGTTATTTCATTGCCTTGACTTGTCCTTACTCTTTACCGCGCAGTTCGGTGTATTTATCATTACGTAAAATCGACAATCGTGTTCCGAAACTTACTTTCCCGCCTGGGTATTGGTGTTGGAGGTCTCCGTGAGAATTTACTGACGTAATTGTTGCTTGCGAGGTTTTATTGCGATTAGAATTTTTTAGAAGTCCCTGAAAAATCTTAGGTTTCGTTTTTCACGATTATAGATATTAAGCTGTTTCCGAATTTATTTTCCAGAATTCGTAAGATTTTTCATTGAAATTTAAATAAAGAGCATAAGCCGATTGTTAAGTCGAGATTGTGTGTTATCATTAAAGTTTGTTTTTCACAATTCTCGTACCAGTATCTTCAGATTAAGACTTTTAAAAAATTTTAGGAACATCCCAATACGTATTAAATTGTTCTTCATTTTATGAAGTCTCCAGACCCTATTCCCTGTTTTCCTTTTTTTGTATTTTAATAATTCTGATATTTGGTTGTTATTCTAATTATTTTGTCGAAAATTCGACTACTTGGTCAAAAGTTGAACTAGTTGTTCAAAATTTATTTCATTGGTTGAAGATTAGATTTTTGTGTTAAATATTCGTGTTTTTTTTTTGTTTTGTTAAAAGATAAAATTCAACTGCTTTGTTGAATATACACCTTTTGAAAGAGAAAATTCACTCGCTCGGCTTAAAAATTCATCTTTTTTACTGCAAATTCATCTTCCTTGTTTGAAAATGAACTCTTTTATAAAAACTGAATTGGCATGTGAGAAACTCATATGTTTGGCGTAAAAATTTCTTTGTGTTGTTTAACATATTCGCCTTTTTATATAGAAAGTTTTTCAGATAGTGACATTATACTCTTAGTCTTCTTATTTTGTTGAAAAGTCTAGTATTATATTTTTGCTTCAGAATTTCTCTTTTTCGGTTACAAATTCTATTATTTGGTTAAAAAATTAATTATTATTTTGAATAGATTTCAAAATTTCAAAATTTCAGAAGATTTCATTAAAGGGTTTTAAAGATTTTGAAAAGGGTATAGTAAATCAGATTTCTAACATTTTAGAACATTTCAAAGATTTGCAACGATTTCAATTTTTTTAGATGATTTCAAAAGATTTAAAATATTTTAATGGTTTCAAAAAGGGTACATTATGCCAAAATACAAAACATTACATTTCACAAAAGTTTCATATTTAGCCAGTGATTTTTAATAATTTATAAGGATTTCTAAAGTCTTCAAGAATTTCAGAAGGTTTTGATAAATTTGAGAAGATTTGAAAAGATTTTAATGATTTCGAACAAACACAGAAGTTTTTAAAAACAAAGATTAAAGAAAAATTTCACAAATATTTCAAAGATTTCGAAAAATTTTGCAAGATTTCAAAGAATTCAATAATTTGAAAGATTCTACAAACATTTTAAAAGATTTTACAGGAATTTCTTCGCAAAAAATTAAGAATTTGTTAATTTACGATTCTGCTTTCTTTAGAAATTGTTGGCTCATACAAAAATAAAATGTTTCATCTTTTACTGTAGCAAACGGTTATTTGATTATTTGATGAAAAAAGGAGACCTGGAAAAAAATCTTGAATTTTGTCACGCTGATTTTAGAAAATTCGATATGTTTTTTTTTCATCTGTTTTTTGTAACATAAAAGAACGAATGTTTTAGCACTGTTTTTAATTAAAAAGCCATCAATAAAAAATGTCTTTTATTTGAACGTTCTCAACTTCAAGCACATGCCTTTAGATAGAAAATTGTAATGTTTCAAAAATGCGTGCACCGATAAACCCGGATTATTACTAAGCAATTCGCTGGGCATCACTTTATTATTTTTTAAAGTCCACAATCCGGTATTAATGCAAGATTGTGTTTTTTTAGGCACGAGGAGGCATCATTTTGCCGATAAAAATTTATCTCTTGTGGCACGAAGTCAGCACGAATTGTACTCATCGTTCTTAGTTCTCAGGATGACGCAGTTTCCAAGAGTTTAAGCTTATAGTTAGTCTCTAGAAGAAGGTTTTTAGCAGACGTTACTCGTTACAGTCACTCGCTGTTTCTTCATTAGCAGCTAGAGAATTGACATCAGGACTGACTGACTGACTGAGAAGAAGACTGAGTTGTTCTTGGCTCGGCAAGTCGTGACGTTTCGAAACTGCAAAAACGAATAACTATTGTCGATAGTGGATTCGTCATCACGTGACAGGAAAATGTATTAAGAAGATCGCTACTCCTGCCCTTGACAATGGTCACTTGTTCCATATATTTCTATCCCCCCAGATCCTCAAGAAACTTATTTGCCACTACCATTGGCCTGCTGAAAAATGCCTGAACTCTATTCATGATTCATAAGCTTCAAGGCGAAACTCTACTCAGCTACCTTTCTTGACAAAAGTAGTCTGCACGTGTAGAAGGTTTTCTACCAAGAAAAAGACAAGCTGATTATTGCTTAACCAATGCTAGAATTTTTATATTTATTTAAAATCTTAACTATTTGATTGAAACTGCAGCTGTGTTTATTTGTTGTTCAATTTTTTTTTATTTGAAAATTCGACTATTTGGTATAAAATTTAATTATTAGATTAAAAGCTCAATTAGTTTGTCGAAAATTTCTTTATTTCGTTGAAAATTCAACTATTTTGTTTAAAAAAAGTCATCTTTATCTGTTTTGGTGAAAAAAGAGTCATCTTTATCGCTTAAGAATTAACTTTTCGTTGGAAATTTAACTTCTCGGAGTGCGTTTCAACTGTCTTCTTAAAAGTGCGTGTTTGGCGTGAAAACTATCCTAATAGTGATATTCTTATACTCTCTTTATTAGTTAAAAAGTCTGGTATTGTATTTCTGGTTCAGTCTTCATCTCTTTTAGTTACAAAGTATAATATTTCGTTAAAAATTGAACTATTTTTTTAAAAACGCAGTTACATATTTTGTTAAAAATTCTACTATTTCGTTGGAAATTTAATTATTTTATTGTGAGTTCATCTATTTGGCTTGAAAGTTCAATTATTTTGATGAAAATCTAATTATTTCGTTGAAAATTCAACTACTTTGTTTAAAAAATAAGGTTTGTTAAATGTCAGGGAATTTAACCTAGTTCAGGGAATTTTAGGAATAACCTGACAGATCCGCTACTCAGAGAATGTTCAATAAACTGAATTTAATTTTTTGTTATTGTTTTGTGGAAAATTCAACAATTTTTAGAAAACATTCTTTTTCCTTGAAAATTCTTCTTTTTGGGTTCAAAAGTCATTCGTTTTAGTAGAAATTACTTTTTTTGTGGCTGAAAATCTCTAGTTTTTCGTTCAAAATTAATCTGTTTTGGTTGAGAATTTAAGTATTTTGTTAAAAATTCGTGTTTTTTGATCATTTTAGTTATAAATTATTCATTTCTTTAACCGAAAATTTAACAAATTCCTTTTTTTGTGTAAAATTGATCATTTCTGGTAGGAAGTTAATCTAGTGGGTTGAAAATTCATTTATTTGTTTGAAAATTTAACTATGCCCTTGAAGATTCATTTTATATGGTTCAAAAATAATATTTTTACCAAAAATTTAAGTATTATATTTTTAGTCAATAATTCATTTCGTTTGTTACAATGGAACTATTTGGTTGAAGCTCATCTCTTTTGCTTAAAAATTCAGTTATTTTGTTAAAAATTTAATTGTTTCGTTGACAGTTTAATTATTTTCTTTAAAAAATTAATTTTTTAGATAGAAAATTTACCTTTTTTCGTAAAAAAGTGTATCTTTGTAGGTTTAAAGTGAACTTTTGGCTTGCAAATTTTCTTTATAGTGATATTGCAATCCCTTTTTTGGTTAAAAAGTTTGTATTTTTGATACAGAACTAATCTTATTTGAATAAAAATTCTACTATTTCGTGGAAAGTTTAATTATTTTATTGGCAGTTCATCTCTTTTGGCTGAAGTTTAATTATTTTGTTAAAAATTTGCCTTTCTTTGTTTAATTAACCCGGTTTTTATTTAAAATTAAAATCTTTTTGGTCGAAATATCAACTATTATATTTTTGGTTGGAAATTTGTATTTTTTGTTTGAAAATTAACTACTGGGTGAAAAGTTGAATTAGTATTTTGTTTAGAAAAATTTGTTGGCCGAAGTTTCATCTCTTTTGTTGAATTTTTGTCTTTTTTGGACAGAAAATTCGTCCATTTGGTTTGAAAATTCATCTTTGTGGTAGAAAAGTCATCATTCTTCGTTGAAAATTAACTTTTTTTAAAATTCATCTCTTTTTTTATACAATCTTTTTTGTTGAAACTTCGCCTTTTTATTAAATTAAACCCGGCTTAGATTTAAAAAATATATATTTTTTAATTGGAAATATCTACTTGGTAGAAAGTTGAACTATTTTGTTAATAATGAATCTTGTTGTTTAAGAATTCCTTAGCTAAAATGAAAATTGAACTGTTTTGTTGAAAATTCATTTTTCGGTTGAAAAAATAATTTGTGAAACAGAAAATTGATCTTTTTTTATTGTTGAATATTTTTCTTTTTGGTTGAATTCAACGTCAGACTTTAAATTTTGTATATTTTCTGGTTAAAATATCAACGAATAAATATTCTTTGAAAATTCATGTTTTGTTGTCAAAAATTTACCTACTTTGATGAAAATTCGGTTTTTATTGTACGAAAAGTAATCTTTTTAAATCAAGATATAAATATTTCAGTTTTGTTTGAAGGTCTTACTATTTTGGTAAAAATTCTACATCTATGGTTGAATTAAACTATTTTTGATTTAAAATTAAAATATATTTTTTTGTAAATATCAAAAATTATATTTTTTGTCGAGAATTCATCTTGTTCGAATAAAAATTTATCTATTTGATAGAAACCTTCCTAATAACATATGCACTTTGTAGACTTAGCGCAAAGAAAAATTGTTTAATAAATTGCTAATATATTTATCAACTGTCAAGGCCATTCCTTATCTAACATTATTTCTCCCCTCTAAAATAGTCTAAATTATTTCTAAAAAATTCTCATTAGAGTAAGTATCAATCTATAGACAATAATATACTATGCTCACTTTATAGACATAACATTTAGACTCAGATAATAAAAGTGTAAAAGTCATTTTATATATCTGTTTGGCATGCAACTAAAACTACGCCACAATTTCTACAATCTACATGTTAGTTTCTAAATAAATTTAATTCAATTTAAAAAAATAATCAAACAGTTGAATTTCCAAAACAAAAAATTAATTTTCTAACAAATAGTTGAACTTTCAATCAAAAGAGACGAATTTCCCACCAAATTTTCCACAACGAAAAAATGAATTTTTGACCAAGAAATAATTTTTAACAAAAGAAATGAATCTGCAATCAATAAAAAAATTTCGAGTAGTAAAGATGAATTTTCAGAAAACAATTAAATTTTCAACCAAATATTTGAATTCGTAACCAAAAAGTTGAATTTTCTACCCGAAATATGAATCTAAAAACAAGAAAGAATTTTCTATACAAAAAAGAAGGATTTATCCGTAAATATTAGTTTTCAAGGAAAATGCTAATTTACGACCAAAGTAATAAATATGCAAGCAGGAAATAATTTTCTATTCAATAAGACGAGTTTTCTCGAAAACAGTTAAATGTTCTACAAAGTTTAAAATTTTCTCTCCAAAAATATGGATTTTCAGCAAAATGGTTGCTAAATGTCAGGGAATTTAATACGGATCAGGGAATGTCACGGAAACACTGATAGACTCACTATTCAGAAAATTTTCGATAAACAATTTGAAGTTTTTTTTTGTTTCATGGAAAATTCAACAATTTTTGTAAAACATCATTCTTTTAGTTGAAAGTTAGTCATGTTGAGTTGAAAATGAAATTCATTTTGGAAGAAATTGCATTTTTTAGCTTAAAATCACTAGTTTTTGGTTGAAAATCAATCATTTTTGGTTGAGTATTCAATTATTTTGTCTAAAACTCGTGTTTTTTAAAATCATTTTAGTTAAAAATTTACTTTTTTGACTGAAAATTTAACTATTTAATTTTTTTTTGTAAAATTGATCTTTATTATAGAAATTGAATATGCTTGGTCGAAAATTCGTCTGTTTCTTCGTGAATTCAACCATGTCGTTGAGACATTATTTTTGTGGTTGAAATTTAATATTTTTACTGAAAATTTAAGTATTCTTTTTTTGTTTAATAAATCATTTCGTTGGTTAAAAATGTAAACATTTTTTTTAACTTAATTTTTTGTTGCACAAGATTTACTTTTCTAATTGAAAATTTATGTGTTTTGTTAGAAATTTTCCTTCTTGGTACAATTTATTTTTTTGGGATGAACATTCGACTGTTTCGTTACAAATTCACTGTTTTTATTGAAAATTCGTAACTTTTGTTATAAAACGATTTCTTCAGTTAAAAATGTAATTTTTTAAATTGAAAAATCGTTGTTTGGTTGAAAATTTTTTTTACTGAAAATGCAACAATTCCATTTTTTGCCTAAAAATGTATTTATTTGGTTAAAGTCTTCTGTTTTGGGTTGAAGATTCCAAAATGTTGAATTTTTAGAACAAAGAAATGAGTTTTCAAAAATAAAAAACGGTTGGATTTGTATGTAAATACATAATTTTTCAACAAAAAAGATTAATTTTCTATTAAAGAGATTAATTTTCTACCAGAAAAGAATCGTCAACAAAATAAATAAATTTTTAACCAAATAGTTCAATTTTCAACCAAGAAGATTAATGTTCTACCAGAATAGACCGATTTTCAATAAATTAAATAATTTTTCGACACAACAGTTTGTACCTTGGATGTGATTGTTATTCCAAATTCTGTAAAGGAGAATTAATTTTCAATAAAAACAAACGAATATACTACAAAACAGTTTAATTTTCCACCAAGTAGTTGGACTTTATGCCAAATGGTTCAATTTTCAAGCAATATAAATTATCAACAAAGAAAATAATTTTGTAACAAATCGGTTGAATTTTAAGGAAAATAATTTAATTTACAGGTTAAAATTTAATTTTGAACTAAAAAAGAATCACGGATTTTTAAATAAAATCATGTCCAAAATGTTAAAATTTCAAGGCAAATATTCGAGTTGAAAAATACTGTTTAATTTTTAACTAAATACTGTTTAATTTTTAACTAAATACTTAAATTTTCAACGAAAAATATTAATTTTCAGCTAAGAAGATTAATTTTCTACAAAAAAAAGAGTTTTCAACTAAAGTTATGAATTTTTAACCAAAAAAAAAATAAACTTGTAAGAAAGCAGTTCACCTTTCAACCGAGTAGTAGAATTTTAAACCTAGAAAGATTAATCTTTGGCGAGAAATGTTAATTTTCAAAACAAAAGCATATATTAACTTTTAACGGGGCAGTTGCATTTTTATCTGTAAAAGATAAAAAATTACAGAAAGCTATGCATTTCAAACCAAAAAGATAAATGTTCGTCAAAATAGCTGAATTTCAAAAAAAAATTAATTAGTCAAGAAAAGACGAATTTTTAAGAAAGTAGTGGAATTTGCAACCTATTAGTAGGACTTTTTAACAATATTGTTTCATATTTAACAAATTAATTCAACTTTCACCCAAACAAAATATTGAAATAAAAGAATTCTGAACCCAAAATTCGATAGTAGACCTTTTCAAGCGGATCATTGCAGTTCATTTTTAATACTTGACCAATTTTATGACACTATTTTGATGATATTAAAAAAAAATAATATATAAAATAATATAAAAGAAATAAAGTGCCCTTTCAGTGACCATTTTTCGGAGAAAAAAATCCCCTTTTTAACCCAAAATTAAACTACTGAATCGCGGCGAGAGTGTGGTCTTATAAAAGTTGTATAAGTTATTGAAACACCCCTGATTTATTCAGACAGTTCGGACTTGTAGCAAAAAGTATTTCACTTGTGTTGAAATGGGTCATCCAACCGCGAGCTATACTTAAGAAAATCAAAAGTCAAGGCTCCAGTGGGTCGGGCACGCAAGATAGAATAGATGTATAGAGCCGGATGCTTTGCTCATTCAGGGGACAGAGAGCCTCTTGCACTTTGCGATTTGAGACGCGTTTCGAATGTCTGCATGAGTCCTATTTCAAGAACTTTTGTGCCCATGTCCCATACACAGTCCCATACGAATTCAAACCGTGTCTGCGGGGCTGCAGGAGTTCTTCAGTGCTAATGTTCCCTGTTCAGTGTTCAGGATCCGATCCCGCATAGCCTGGTCGGTCGCCAGAACAGAAGAGAAGAACAGAGCCCAAATGCGTAGGTGCGGCCTTTCTCTCTCAGAGGCTCTTGGAAGCATCGAAGCTCGGAGGGGACTTCCCTAGGTCCTGCCTTTTTTTATTTCAAAGTCCCTTTGGCCCCGCGGTCGTCGTTCGCATCAGCATCAGCACTCCCTCGCTGTAGGGAGTGTAGGGCGTAGGCCGTTGGCTGTGTAGTTCTGCCTGTCTGTAGGCTGTAGGGTCGACTCTACCCCTCGTTTCATGCTCTTTCCCGCAACCTCTCCTCCTCATATGTATGCTTTGGATGTGTGGGTTGTTTAAACCCCGTGGGCCCAGGGATGCAGCAGACCTGATCTGAGCCTCTCTGCTTTGGAATTCGGCTGACCGAATAAATAGTATCTCGGTTCTTTGCATGCCTATCTTAAAACCCAATATTTAATCTCTTTCGTTTCTTTAAAGTCCAACTTTAATCCCTACATTTCTTCCAAATGCATGTTTAAGCTCGGTACTTATAGGATTTTCAAGATCCAAGTCCACTTAGATCTTGACAGTTTTCTGTTTGGATATTCAGTTTGGTACAAAATTCGTTTTTTTTTGGGGGGCTGGACATTAACTTTTTTAAAATGAAAATTCAATATTTTCGGGTTTGAAAGTCAATTTAAAAATTTGACCGTTTTGTTGAGAATTTATAATATTTCTTCTGGTAGAAATTTCATATTGAATCGAAATGCAACTGTTTTGTTGACACACTTTTGCTTTAAAGTTCAATTATTTGGTAAAAGCCAATTTTTTGTTTGAAATTCAACTATTTGGTTGAAAAATCTATCTTTCTTGGGTGAAAATTCGGCTTCGGTGGTTGCAACTTGCAAATTAACTTTATTCAAAATTCAACTTTTCTAGTTGGAAATGTAACTGTTTTCTAAAAAAAATCGCCTCATTGGCTTGAAAATTCAACTATTTGGCTGAAATACAATCGTTTATTGGAAAACTCCTCTCTTTTGCTTGAAAGTTCAAATATTTGGTTCCAATTTTTTTTCTAAATTGAACTATTTGCTTAAAAATTCATCATTCATAGTTGAAAATTTACTTACTTGTTGAAAATTCACCCTTTAAATGTGCTTGAAGTTCTGAATCTTCAAATGAATCAAATTTTTTAATTATTGTTTTGTAATATATAAACAGTGTTAACACGATTGTTTATTTATATTGCGAAAAATAAGAGTGAAAAAACATTTTGTATAATCTAAAGTACCATTTAAAGATAAGACAAAAAAACCACATCTGACATGTCCTGTCGCTGATTTAACCACAAAAAATGTGATTAGAAACATTTTTTTATTTTCGAGGAAATAGATGTATCAGCTGACATTTCACAATATGGAAATTACTCGGCTGCGTATTACGATAAAAAATGTAATCTTTAGTTGAAATAAAAAAATAAAAACTTACTCCCGAGATATTGAGTTTCTGAATGAGGGTAAGAACGTTTTGATCTAACAAAGTGAACAAATTCCCAGTAAATCGTCCCAGAATTTTGAGGTAAAAATTTAACAGGGTTTGAAAATCGGTTTCGCGGTAGCGATTGAAATTTAAGTTTTTAATTTTTCACAAAAATAAAAACTCGCTTCGGAGATGTGAGGAAGCTGAACAAGAATAACAAATGTTTGATACAAACAAATTATTCTGTTCCGAGAAAATAAAAATTTATTGCGACGGTATCACACTGCGATAGACGTTTATTCAATGAAAGGACTATAAAACGAATTTTTGTCAATAAACGGTAATAATTTAAAAAAATATCGTGAAGGGAAGAAAAAATTATTACTGCGCTAAAATGTAAATTAATTTTTTTATTATTGTATTAAAAAATGAAACTTCGAACAGATCTTTTTATCACAACGTGTATTTGTTTTTAGGAATCTTTTTTGCAATAAACACATTTTCGATAAAAGGTTGGCTATTTTTAATAGAAAAACCATCCTGTTTAGTTAAAAATTATTCGTTTGTGGCTGAAAATCAACTTTTGTTGTTGAAAATAATAAATATTCAACTGGTTTATAAAAAAAAAATATTTTTTTTTTCGTTTGAAAGTGCAACTATTTGTTTGAAAAACCAAATGTTTTTGGTTTAAGTCTGATATTTCGGTTTGAAAATTTTTCTTCATCCCTCAAAAAATTGAACTATTGGTTAAAAATTTAAATATTTTGATAAAAAATCGTCTATTTTGCTTGAAATTTTACCCATTAGATAAAAAATTATTTTTTAAATTGTACATTTCTGGTTGAAAATTTAAGTGTTTAATTGAAAATCTAATTATTTATTTAAAAATTCACCTCCTTTGCTTGCATGTTCTACTATTTGTTATAAATTTAACTATTACGTTGAAAACTTGTCCGTTTTGGTTGATAGCCGAACTGTTAGGTTAACAATAATTTTTCAATTGAAAATTTAACTATTTGTTTAAAAAATCCATATTTGTTAGTTGAAAATTCGCCTTTCGTGGTTGAACATTCATTTTTTTCGTGAAAGATTTTTTTGAGTCGAAAATTCCATTTTTATGATTAAATGTTTGTTTTTTAAAATAGAAAATTCATCTTATTTATTTAAAAATTAGTCTTGTGTGGATGGAAAGCAACTTTTTTGTATGAAAATGCAACTATTTTCTTTTTTAAAAAAACATTGAAAATTGAAATATTTGTTCTAAAAATTATTGTACTTGAATTGCAAGTCTTTATTATGATTTTGAGCAGTCTCAAATTTTATTTTTAAATCTTACCAATAGAAAATATACAAATGTTTATTTGAGCGATATCAATCTAAACTATTTATGATTATTTATGTTAAAATATGTTTCGTTCAAACTTGAATTATTTTGAATTTGAGTTTATCGGAAAACCACATTTTATCTGCCCACGCACTATCAAATATACGCGGCAAAATTCTGAAAAAAATTATAACTTTTCTCTAAATGATTGGTTCTCGGATTTTCTTTCACTCGTTATTTGTACTAAATGGCAGACAAAAAAAATTTCATCTCGATATCCTTATCCGAAGACTACGTTTTATCCAGACACGCCCGTCGAAGTGTACGGCCAAGTGCGTGGGTGGATAAAACGCAGTCTTCCGTTTAGAATATTGAGGTGAATCTTTTACTGGTGTTGACTGACAATAATTGTGAAAGAAAACTAAAAGAAAATTTGAGAAAAGGATATTCAGAAGAATGTTAAAATATTTTCCGATATCTTTCCGTATACATTTTAGTGTGTGCTACAACAAAAAATTGATTTGAGTTATTTGAATAATTGTTGTGTTTTCTTTTATAAACTTTATGAACTTCAGTGACATTAAAATGCGAAGAATTATCTCCTGTGCAATTTTTTGAAACTTCTATGGAAGAAGATTTTATAGCTCACGACCATCAAACGAAGCTTCATGTAATCTTGCGAAGTTTGAAACTTTGAGTGGCTTACAGGTTTCAAGGTTTAAAAATTTGAAGACATATTATAGGCTGAAATTCGCCCCTTTAAAATTTGTCTTTAAATAGTCGCATCAACATTTGATTAAAAGTGTCTAGATGATATTGTCCAATTTTTATCTGCAACCTCATTAATAAACTAATAACTCAAATGAATTGTTCATGTTCGATAAACTTTCCTTGCTCTTTCCTCCATTATCTGGTGTAGAAATTCCATTGGAGTTAATATTTCATCAATTTTTAAAGAAATTAACCGATAAATGTCACTTCCGGTACGTGTACTTTACACGGAAAGGAACAAAATATTTATTCTAAAAGTCTAGACTGTTCTCTTTTTTTTGCCTTTTTCAAATCAATAGAACGTAATAATAAAATTCAACTATTTGCAGTTGAAAGTTCATTCGTTTTGGTTTGAAATTCTACTGCATGGTTTTATATTTAATATTTAAGATTTTATCATATTTTAAATATTTTTTTGGTCGATATTTGAATCGTTTTTTTGAGCATTCGTCGTTTCGGATAGAAAATTTTTCCTCTTGGATTAATAATTCATCTTTGTTGGTTGAAAATCAACTTTTTGCTTAAAAATTCCACTGTCGTCTGACAAATTCGTCTTTTTGTCTTGCAAATGCAACTTTTTGTTTGAAATTAAATATTTTTTATTTAAAAATTTGACCATTTGGTTGAAAATTCATCTTTGAAGGTTACACATGTAACTCTTCGGTAAAAAAATTAATTGTTTGTTGAAAATTCAACTATTTGTTTGATAGTGCAACTGTGTTTACTTAAAGTTTAATCTTTTTTGTTTAAAAATGCCAGTTTAGGTTGAAAATTAATCTGGCTTGGTTGAGGATTTAATTACTTTGTTAAAAAATAATTATTTTTTTTTAATTCAACTGTTCGGTACAAAATTCATCTAAGTTAAGAATTCAACTATTTGGGTAAAAATTTAACTATAGTTGAAATTTTTCTTTTTTTTCACCTTAGAGTTCAACTGTTAGAATAGAAATGGATTTTTGTTGTTGTTGGAAATTCAACTATTTAGTTAAACAATCCATCTTTCTTGATCAAAAATTCGTATCTAGAATTCATCTTCTTTTGGATCGAAAATTCTTTTTTTTATGAACAAGTAATTTTTATTGATTGAAAATTAACTTTTATGCTGAAAATTCAACTGTCTTATAAAAAAATCAGCTTATTGCCTATAAATTAAACTTTTTGATTGAAAATACAACTGTTTTTGGTTGAAATTCAATCTTCTGGGTTTAATAATTGGACCATTTGGTTGAAAATTCATCTTTGTAGGTTGCATTTTTTTTTAATTTAACTACTAGGATGAAAATTAACTTTTGGGTTGAAAATGAACTTTTTTGGAAAAACTTCAACTTTCCTGGTTCAAAATTCAACAGTTAAAAAAAATTAGTGTTTTTTTATTTCAACTTTTCTGGTTGAGAATTCAACAGTTTTTCAGAAAACTGAACTATTTTGTTAAAAAAATTACTATTCATTTGAAAATTCGCCCCTTTTGCTTGAATCTTTGTTTACCTAGTTGTATAAATTCTGTTGTTAAAATTGATCTCTTTTCTTAAACATTTTTTTGTGTTGAAAATGATACTTTTTTGTTGAACATACGTCTTTTCGGATAGAAAATTCGTCTTTTGTGGGAAAATGAACTTTCCAGTTGAAAACTCAAAGTTTTTGTTGAAAATTCAACTGTTTTCTAAAAAAATCGTCTTTTTGACCAGAAAATTTAACAATTTTATTGCAAATCCTACTACTAAGTTAAAAACTCGTATCTTTTGTTACAAAATTGAACAATTTTCTTAATAATTAATTTTTCTTTTGTTTTGAAAATTGAACTATTTGTTTAAAAATTCTTTTCCAACTGTTTTCTTAAACATTCGACTTTTCAGCTTGCCAAACTTAACTCTTGTACTGAAAATTCATCAGTTTTGGTATAAAATCATTTTTGGTTGAAAATTCGACTATTTTTATAAAAATACTTGAAATCCTGAATATTTTAAGCATTTTATATGTGAGTTTTAATATATTATGTATAGAAATTAATTTTATTTAAAAGATATTCCCCTATTTTCGTGAAAAATCCCCCTATTTCCCGAGTTTTCACGGAATTTTGGGCTTCTTAGTCAGATACAAAATATCCCTAATTCTCTCTTCCGATTTTTCGATCCTCTAACAAAATTTTGGACTTAAACCCAGATGTCTGGTGTTTTTTTAAGGAAATTCTCTGGTTTCTCGCAGCTGTTTTTGCAGCTGCTGTTATCTGGCGTGCATCAGAGAAGGTGCGGCCCTGTATCGGGCTTTCCCTAACACCCGCACCTTCCCTCTCGTGCACCCTCCCACTTCCAGTCGAACGAGTCGCTTTTCGCTATTCGCTTCAGCTTCAGTTTGTTGCGCGCTGCCACCGCGCGCGGTTCTGTATTGCGTGTTGGTGTAGTTCGTGCATGTGGTGCTTTTATGTGGAATTGTGTTAGTGTGTTGGTGTGATCCCCATTACGTTTCAAGGAGAGAGGGATAGACAGTCACGGTGAAGAGGGATTCGAAGGGCAGATATCATGCCGGCTACGCGGGAGTGTTACCCCATACGGTAGGGATTTTTTTACCCCTGTCAAACTCACTTTTTAATGTTAGTTCGTTGGTTGGTTATATCATCCCAAGAGAGAGACGCAGTAGTCCAGAGATACCAGCTCTGTCGATAATCCTAGAGCTCTGACAATTTACGCATCCCACATGATCACTATTGAAATTGCTCAATTCAACTCTTACGACTCGTTTAGTTTAGCTCGGACGATTCAGATAGAAGCTAATGAATCTAGATTCGACGGAGACAAAAAAGGGAGTGATTCCCCAATCCATGGGAGTGATGATGTAGTCAGGGCCTGAGAAGGGTTTTCCACCTATTTTTCATTGGCTAATGAAACTGTTTTCGGGCTCTTGTTATTATTTTTGTTAAGCAGCAGAAGTTTTTTTTTTTAGAGTGGCTGTAGGTCAGGGAAATCTGGAAAAGTCAGGGAATTTCTACAAGGCACTTTAAATAACTGCCAATGATAATAAGTTTGAAATTTTGTTTTTTTTTTAATTTGAATTTGTGTAGTTCTGTTTATAGAAGATTCTATTTTAAGTGTTAAAAGATTAAAATTCTTCCTTTTAATATTAATGGAAGATAAAATTAATCTGTATTAAAATTAATATGGTTTCTATCAAATTTCCTTTTTGGTTGTAAAAAATTAGTTTTTTTGTTGTGGAAAATTTAATTACTTGATTGAGGATTGAACCAGTTGGAAAATTTGTCATTTTTATTAAATTTGATTGCTTTTTAAACATTATTTTTTTTACTGCAAACTAACTTTTCCATTTGTGGTAGCAAGTTCACCTTTTTTAGTCAAAAATTCAATTATTTGAAGGGAGCTCTAACAGTAGATTATACTTCAATTGCCGTAAGGGTAATTTTGTACCTGTATTCACATATTAGATGACCCATATGATAAGTGGAGCACGTTGTATTAGTTGAAAATTAGCTTTTTTATAATGTCTGGTTGCATTTTAATCGTGTTGTTTGAGAATGCGACGATTTGGTTGAAAATTCATTTTAGTTTTTGATCAAAAATAAGTGCATTTTGACAGAAAAATTTTCCTTGTGAATATAAATAAATAATTCATGTATTTGTTTGAAAATCCGACATCTTGGTTTGAAAATTGATCTTTGCAGGTTGAACGTTCAACAACTTGGTTAAAAATTTAACTTTCAACTATATGTAATATTCAACTAATATTCTATAATACTACTACTAATATTCAACAATAATATTCAACTATATATAATCTATGTTTTGTAATATGAATGAATGGATATTTTAGCACTGTTTCTAGTATAAAAAAGTCATCAATAAAAAATGTTCATTTCAACGTTCTGAACTTCAAGCACATACTGTTTTGTTGAAAATTGAATTCTTTTGTTAAAAATTAAACAGTGTCTCATTTTGGTCGAGAATTCAAACCTTTTGTTGAATGTCTGAACTAAATAAATTTAAACAACATGAATAAAGTTTTGGTCATTGAATGTCAATAGCCGAGGAAAATAAAAAATGGTCAGGGACAAGTCACGGAATTTTCCAAATAGAAATTATGCGCCCACCCTGTTTTTTTTATTGTACTTATTGAGAATATTATTGCTCTAAGAGGCAAGGGATGGTAGCTTTATAGAAGAGCACTTAGAGATTAGAATTTCCTTCTCTAAAACCGAGCAAATACCCGAGAATCGTGGCAAATCATCCGAGAATTATAGAAAGTCGCTTGACTTGAAATTGCTGTACCTATCTTTGAGAGACTAGGTTGAATTGGAGAAGTTGTAATCCTGAAATCTGCATCATCGTTCTGTCTTTCTCAGACAGAAGTCAATCAGGCTTGGGATTAACATTCGCCAAAAGCTGAGACCCATATTTCATATTTGAGGAATTTGGGTAATTTCGGGATTAGGATTCGATCATTTCTGAATCTATCTTCCTCAAATCCACGACCTGTATTGCAAAATTGCAATTTGCGAATCTCTCGACCAGTAATTTTCCCAGAGAGAAAAATAAGTCGATATAGCAAGATTGGCCCGAGATATAAAATTCAATAGAGAACCAGGTTCAATTTTCTGCAGGGATTAGATTTCTTCTCCAAAAGAAATCTTGAATTATCTTTACTCCTATCGGGATTCTTGGTATCTTCAGTTTGAGAAAATAAAAGAGGAGATAAGAATCCTGATAGGCAGTAGGAAGATAAATGTTCAGGTTGAGATTTCTTTTGGTTTCGAAATATTCTTTCTGGTGAAAAGCTAATCGATTCTATTTGATCTCCTTGCTAGTTATTTTTTAAATTTAGTTTGTCTATGTTTATTGAAAGAACAATAATAAGTTTAGATTGAAACTTTATAAATTAGCCGGTTTTTTACCAAGATGAATAATTTCCGTTTAAAAATCGAAAATTTCAAATTAAAAGCCAAATCGAATAATCTAGCATTGACAGTGCAAGAAATTGAACAATTTTTTGTTCATATTGATACAATTTTAAGTTGTTTCGAAAGTTAAAAACACAATTAATCTGTCCGATGTATTAATCATTAATCAATCTCTTGACAAATTTGAAAAACAAAATCCAATGGTTTTTAATTCTTTGGAATGTCTTTGAATTCTTATGAATATCTGTAAGTTCTTCGAAATTTAATCGCTTGATTTTTTTAATTCTCCCTGAATTCTTTTAAACTTACTTTAATTTTTATAAATTTCCTTAATTCTACTCGGTTCAATGAATGTTAAAAAAAATCATTCACTCTGAAAAGTCATCTTCAAATCTAAGGAATTTCATCTAATTCTCTTGAATTCCCTTTAATTTCTCTGAATTCATTATAAATTTATTTAATTCAATCATTTTAAAAATATTTTTGATTTATTCTCAATTTTCTTAAATTTTTCTAAATTCACTCAATTCTTTATTTAATGCATTGATTTTTTTCATTGACTTGAATTCGCCGTGGATTCGGTTCACTTCCGCTTTTCCCCAATTCAATGGACATTATTTACTGAACATTTTGTTTCATTCATTCAAATTCTTACAAATTTCATCGAAGCCTCTTGAATTCGTTTGAATTTTTCTTAATTTCCTCCAATTTTACTGATATGAATTTAATTTTGTGATTATAGGATTTTTTTCTAATCATTCGTATTTTTTTGAATTTAACTTGAATTGTTTTTAATTCATTCTGAATTCTTGTCAATGGTTGTGAAACAGTAGTTACATTATCAATGTACACTAGTCACTTTCTCTGTTTTAATAAGTTAATTTTTTATACACACCAAAGGCTCGTTTTAATTCCTCCCTTTCTCGACCTTCGTAGAACTGCTGGTCCTCGCAGTTGATCCGGGGAGCAGGGCGAGAGAGGTTGCGACTGTCAGGTGACCCTGATTGTTTACGTTTCGATCCCCCCGAATTCAGACCAAAGCTATTTCAAGGCAACCCCCGCCACTGGGTTGGAAAATAAAATTCAAGATTTTGTTTAAGAACTTTATTTTAAAACCCCTAACACACTTAAAAAAATACAAGACTTTTTTTCAACATTAGGAATTTTCTTAATTTCCAATGATCTAATAATTTAAAAATGCATTCAAAAATTCCGTATCAGAATAACAGTATCAGCATGTGTTTCTGAATCGATACGCCCTAGAAAACAGTGTTTGGTATGCTACAAAACAGGGACCGGAAACGACATTCGCCTTGTGCGTTACAAATCTTCGCTGTAGGTGGATTCATTGGTGGCGTCAAAAGTCATTTCGCATTCATTTGGTTCCCGTCCGGCTATTTTTATTTTATTTTTTTTGCCCAACGCCATTATGTTACAAATGAGTGTAGTGTGCAATATGTAATGTGTATGTTACCATGATCACGACAGTGTTTTTGTGTAATGCGCCCAGTGTTATCGCTCCCGCTGATCTTGCAATCAGCTTGTACGTATGTGCATTGTGCATTGTAGCCACGTATGCGTTGATACAATAGTTTCGATACGAAAGGATACTCATAGCCAGGCAGTGTCCAGGTCCCTTCAGTGGAAGGCCGATGAGATTTTACATTTTTAATGTTAGACAAACGCCATTGGCTACACGTTTGTTCGTCCTCTCGTTGTTGGCGAAATTAGATACGGAGAGGAAAATGTGGAAATTTGTTGAACATAAAGAAAATTAGATAATCATGGAGGGTAATGCCGGGTCGGAGCAGTTTTTCAAAAGAAACGTGATGTTTAAATAAACAACACGGGAATTCTAGATTAACCTGCAATGCTATCCCCCCTGTCCAATTCCTTTCCTTGCTTTTTTTTATATTAGTTTAATGGTATAATAAGAATAAATTAATTCAACTTCATTCTTTTTTAGAAAAGGTCTACTATTATATTTTTAGTTCAGGATTATACTATTCAGTTCAAAATTTGATTATTTTGTTAAAAGTAATCTTTGTGTTGAAAATTCAACTGTCTTCTAAAGAATTCAACTGTTTTTAGGATGAAGTTTGATCTTTTTTATGGAGATAACCAGTGTTATCAACTTATTATAAACAGTTTTATAACAAAGGGAAAACGAGGTTTTGAAAATCCAACCATTGTTTTTAAATTCATATTTAAAGATTGAAAGTTTAACTAAGCTGTTAAGATTTAAATTATTTTTTTAAAATTGTAATTATTTTGATCAAAATTCAACTAATTTGTTACTAATTTGTTATTAATTTGTTACTTTCCTTTTTTTCCTGTCGTTTTAGGGTAAAAGTTTTTCAAATAGTGTTATTGTACTCTTATTTTTTATTTTTTTGTTGAAAATTTTACTGTTATATTTTTTTTTTTTTTTCAAAATTCATCACCTTTAGTTCAAAATAGTCTATTTTTATGGAAATTCCTCTCTTGCTTAAAAGTTTAATTATTAGGTTCAAAATTCACAATTCTTGGTTGAAAATGAACTTTTTTGTTGAAAATTTCATATTTGTTTCTTGAAAATTTAACTATTTTCTGAAAATTGCAACTATTTTATTAAAAATTGGTCCTTTTATATTGACTTGAACTGTTTTTGATTGAAAATAAAAATATTTTTGCTTGAAATTACGTCGAGACTTATGTTTCTGGGTTAAAACAGCAACAGTTTTACTGAATGTTTTGGTTGAGGATTGAATTGTTTTGTGTTTTTTGAATATTTTTTATTTAAATCGGTTCAGATTCAAATATTTTTAATTTTTAAAACGGCAGAATTCGAAAAAAAAAAATAATTTTAACTTTTAATTTTGATTCTAGATTGCTTTTCAATTTTAAAGTTTTCAGGGATGAACACTATGGGCAGTTTTCAAATTAAAACTTTTCTAATTAAAATGCTTTCAACTTCAGGCCTTTTTTTACGTGAAAACTTTCAAATCGGAACGTTTCTAAGTTTTATCAACTTGACTGATGTACACAAATTTAATCAATATTTTTTTAAAGCCTTCTAACTACCACTCTGATCATTTTAAATTTAGATTTTATCAAATTTAGAGACTTAATTCTACATTTGTATTAGAAAAGTCTGGATTCTTTTAGTTAAATTGATATTTAAATATTTTATTGTCAATTTCAGTAAAAAATAAAGGTTTAAGAAATTGTTACCGTAAAATTGAGTATTTCGATATATTTCAATATTTTCAAGTTTCAAAGAATTGAAATTACTGGTACTACAAATGTTCTTTTTTTGTTAAATAGTGTTATTTGTTTATTACACAAATGAAAATATATATTTCAAATAATTTTCTTAGAGTTTTATGTAATATTAAAAGACGGATTTTCAACCAATAGACGATTTATCTACAGAAAATGACGAATTTCCTATCTAAAATGACAAATCGATGTGAAAATAATAGGTCGTGATTTAGGTCAGACATTAAAAAGACGTAAACTTTCATTTTTTACATTGTCTGAACAACATAAAATGCGCCTAAATTAATTTCAAGAATTCATCTTTGTTGGTTGAAAATGAATTTTTTTTTTAAATTAAAAATTCAACTATAATCTAAAAAAAATGCTTCTTTTTGCTTAAAATCTGTAGTTATTTGGGTTTTTTGTTCAAGTTTAATTTTTTTGGTTGAAAATTCATCTTTGCGGGTTGAAAATTCAATTTTTGTTTGAAAATATAACAATCTTTTGTTGGAAATTCAAGATTTATGGTTCAAAATTCAAATATTTTGTTAAAAATTTTATCTTTTTGGTCGAAAGTTCAACTTTTTTTTAACATTACTCCCTCTAGACATAAAAAATAAATAATTTTGGATTTAAATAAAATTAATTAAAAATTTACGGGGTTCTTGACAGTCCAGAAATTGAAGGATAAAAGTAAAATTTTTGAAGGAGATAGCGTGGCAAGTGATTCTATTTGAACCAAGGAGTGAATCGTTGGCAGGTGGTGCTCATCAATCCACCTGGGGTTTTCGAGAAGTGCATACCCTGAGCCTGAGAAACGGTACGTTCTTCGGTGCCTTTGGGTGGAACCCAGTGCCGTAAACGCAAACGGCATAAACCTTCCAGCTTACGACCCTGATTGCAAGCTCCTTTACGCTTCGTGGCCGTTTATGACGAACAATTACGACTTACGACCCTACCTTCTTAACTATATATATATATATATTTAGGTTCAAAATTCAAAAGTAAATTCTGATTTAGTAAGTGCAGGTAATTTATTTTCATCTTAGGAATACAAAAGATTCACATCAGGAGACCATCAAAGAGTTCCTCCTGCAAACAATAGTTATTTTTAGTCCTTTATAAATATTATATGAGTTTATAATACATATGTATATTCTTCTAAAGTTATCTACACGACTATATTTATAATATTTTTTACCTGATATTAAACTGAAAAGTAATGTTTTTCCATTTATTAAAACAAAGTTATACAGACTGATTTATACTTACCTAAATAAGTCTTCGTTTTAGTTTTTTCATTAATCTCGGAAAAATTTTTTAATTGAAAATATTAGTATGTTTAATTTGAACTCAATATTACGGACTTATAAAAATTATATAAAAATTGGTTTAATTATTTATCAAATTATAAAAAACTTTAAAGCTTGCACAATTAAGAAATTGCTTGTTCTTTTGTAAAGTTACTTTCGAAAAGTAAAGAAAAATCGTTATTTAATTTTATATACAAAAATTACCTTTTTTTACACATAGTTATTTTTTTCTTATAAAACGGCTCCCCAACACACTCTTTTAGTGTCAAAATGTCCCTCAAATTTTGATAAAATATTAGAAAAAAATATTTAGGGGTCGCAAGCCCCTTTTTGCAAAGAAATTGCTCGTTTTTTTAATTGACACTGTTAATGGATCATTTTAGATTAATATGCAAAATCATAGAATGCTTGTGTTCCAAAAGTAAAAATTCCAGTAACGGCGTAAATTAAACAAAAAAAGCAATTCTTGCAAAAAGGGGCTTCAGAGACTCTAAATATTTTTTTTTCTAATTCTGACAAAATTCAAAGAACATTTTGTGTCCCAAAAAAAATTGTATTATTTAATAATTCGAAGAGGTGTAACTTCAGAATTATATTTTTTTAATCCCATATACTTTGATAAAAAGCTTTTGCAAAAACAGTAAAATTTTAAAAATTGGTATAATTGGAAATAATTAACAATTTTTACATTTTTCAAGTCTATTTTAAACTTTTAAAGTATAGTATTTTTATAAAGTATTTAGTTAGTTTTCGACTTTTTTAGAAGAACGTTTGTTTGAACGAAAAAATGCTAAAATTATCTTAACAATTTAGCAAAACACTTCGAACAATAATTTAAATTATTTTCAGAGCATTAAGATTTCAAATTTGGAATATTGCATTACATTTTCCCGGGAAAAAATATCAGAAAATATTTGAAATATTTTGCATTTAAAATTATTTCGTTTAACATTGAAGAGATTAAAGTTTAAGTTAAAGGTACATAGTTGTCATGCCAAAAATCAGATCTCTGAAAAAAATAGTTTTACGATGATTTAAAGAATCAAAATAACATTACTGATAATGTAATAATTAACGTTAAAATTTTGAAATGAATAATCAGAAAAGGTTTTCAGATTTTTCGATTATGAAACGTAAAACCTTTGTAATGATTTCCGATTTTCAAAGCACTTAAAATGCTTCCGAAGTGGACATAATTCCTTCCTGCGATTCTCTATTCCATTGCTGCAATTTCCACATAATTAAAATTAATCATAAGAGTGTAAAATTTCTATTTGCACAATCTAAAATTTATAAATAGAAAAATTCCTATGTGTAATTTGTTAGAATGAAAAACTGTATACCCAGAGTTTTTAAAAATCGAAGTTTTTGTTCAGGCTAGAACTTTTTTCTCTGGCCTGGCTTTGGATTCAATTAAATTGTGTCAGAAAAATTATATGGTTATGTGACTCATCATCAGGATATTAGTCGCGAGACAAGATGTCACCGTCAATAATTGTATTTTCAGTCCCTTTCTATCATAAAGTCCTTGGGACTTTAGGGTCCCATTCCCTTTTTCTTTTGAGTTTGTGCACGAAATTACTGGACCTTCAAAAGATTTTGAGTAGCTTACAAAGGCCCTTAGCTTAAGAGTTCTCAAATCATCGTTCGTAATGAAAATGGGAGGAGGCACCAGTAAGAAATAGGAGGGAAAATAAATAATCGTAAATCATTATACAATTCCCAGGAAATTTCTCATAAATATGTATCCTCAAATTTCCAGACCTAAGTCTGAAAACTGAAATCGAAAATCGAGATCTAAAATGCATTAAGGCCCTATTAGGATTTTACTTTTAAATTAATAGTTAATGTAACTTTGGTAATATGTAATTTAAAATTAATGTCATCTTTTACAATTTAAACGACCTCATAAAATTTTTTTCACTTGTAATTATTTTGAGTATTCAAAATTTGACAGTTCAGTCAGAGAAATGTTAGAGTAGGATCGTTCCTACTATAATTTTTACTGGTTTATTTTTACTGGAAACTTCTTTTTTATGTGCCCAATAAAAAATACTGGCCATTTTTATTGAGCCCTGGCTCCGCGCCTCGGCTCTTGGCACCAACTTCAAGTTTTCCTCTTCTGGAAACATTTAAGATTTTAAAGCTGACCATTTTATTGATGGTTCCAACTGTAAAATTGTTCCCAAAACGGGTGTTTATATGATTGTCTATATATATTTATTTATAATATATTATTTTAACAGAAGTAATTAAAACTACTGACAAAAAACTTTCTGCCTTATTTTTTCGTTCATAATCTTTAATATGCAACTGTAGTTTATGAATATTTCAAGGCAGTCGCAATTTTATTACTTGTTTTTAGAATCAGTGACACATTTATCGAAAGAATAGTTTATGCTTGGTAGGTAAACTTGTAAAAATGCCTCGCTTTAAAGTCTTTTGACCTGGCAGTTCAAAAATTGAAGTTATAGATCTTAAGGTTTAAATCTTGGCCCCGAAATTTATTATTACACTCTTACTTATGTTAGAAACTCGAACAGTATTTAAAAAAAGTTTGTTTGAACGATTTTTGAACTTATGCTTTTGAGCTTTCGTGTAATTTTAATCTCAAATCAGGTTTGCCACAGATCAGGGAATTCCAGAAAGTTTAATTTCGTTAATTTTGTGAAAAAGTAATTCTTTTTGGTTAAGAAATCCGTATTTTTGACTTGCAAATTCATGTATTTTGGTAAAAATTTCATCTTTTTGGTTAAAAATCACAACTGTTTGGTTGAAAGTTTTTGGTTTAAAATTAAAATCTTTTTTGATTGACATATCAAACTAATACATTTTTCGTTTCAAATTTAACTACTTATTAAAGAGTGACACTACTGTTCAATTTTAATGTTTTCGTTGTTCAAAGCTTAACTATTTAGTTTAATAAAATGTTAACTGAAGATTTAACTATTTCATGTTTTTTATTATTATTTATTTATTACTGTTTTAAGTAAAAACTGACATGTTTTAGGTGAAAATTCAACTATTTTGTTAAAAATTAGTTTTTTTTTTGTATAAAGTTAATCTTATGAGTTAAAACTTCTTTTTTTACCAGAAAACTAATTTTTTTGTTAGAAAATTAAAGTATTTTAAAAAAATGTATTGAAAATTTAACTTTCACTCTTATGTGGGAAATTTATCTCTTTCGATAAAATTTAATCTTCTTCATTGAAGAGTCAACTGTTTGTTTCAAAAGTTAACTATTTCGTTAAAAGTTTATTTTATTTGTTTCAAAATAATTTTTTACTGAAAATGTAACTTCCGTTTTTGTCTAAAAGTTAATTTCTTAGGTTGAAAATTTAACTATTGTATTGAAAACTCGTCTTTTTTTGAGTTAAAGTCATATTTTTGGGATATTTTTGGGATGGAAATCCAACTGTTTCGTTGTAAATTCATCAACAACATTAAAATTGTTTAAAGTAAATATATTCGGAGATGAACCTTTTTTTGCATTAACATTATTGATCTCCTAAGAGTAGGATTGTGTTTATACTGAAAAGAAAAATTTAAAACTGTGAGGGAAAATGAAAAATTTAAAATGATCAGGGAAAATAAAAAAATTGTCTGGGAGAAGTAAGGGAATTTCGAAATTGGGATTTTGTGGCAACCCTGCAAGTAGATGTGTGAACGGGGATTTATTTTAGTTGTTAGTCAGGTCGGAAAATCAAAAATACAGATCCCGTTAGGTTTCTCATGAAGTCTTTTAGGTTTTATTTTCTTCTCCGGACTCGTGGCGCAAGTCAGCAAAGTTAGAGGTAAACGGGTTTCTTCTCTTCCTCTGGCACCAGCTGTTTTATACAGGGTGTCTCAAAACTTGTAAATTACATGACCGACCTAAAATTCCTTATTTTGTCAAATTATTAAACTAAAAAAATTTCCAAGCAATGTAAAAATATAAAAATATATTAGAATCGGTCAAGTTAACCCAGAACAGAGCATCTTGATTTCTCAAAATTTTAATCCCAATTTCAGATACTGAATGTTTGTACCTCTTTCTTGTAGAAAAAACGTTTGTTTTATTTATCTGGAAGCTAGAAATTATTTAAATACGATTTGATCAAGTATTTATTAGAGGTAAATGATGTCGATTATTTTTTATTTTATTAATATTATCACCTCATTTGAAATTTAAGTTGTTTAACCACCTGCAGAATTTATTTTCTCGGAAATAATTTTTATGAACTGTTGGCGGAATTATAAGACACTTGGAGTGAAACCTGTCATTGTTGAATAAGACTTGTAAATGGGATGTACATTATACAGACACCCTCTGTGTACCTTCCTGGCGTTACACCTGTCTTTAACGATTATCGTTCGGCTATCTAAAGAGTGATCTGAAAGTCGCATAAATTTGTTACCAGAATATTGTGCGGCATGTGCACGTCATGACGGTATCAATTAAAATCATCTATTCACGTAAGAAGCATAACACAAACTGGAAGACAGAACCAGTTTTCTGTTTCCTCAAGTACTTCCAGTATTTGTCATTTTCAAACTATTTTGCTACTCAAGCTTTGATCTGAGATATGGGCGATCAAATGAATTCCATTAATTATTTAAAGACTTTTGTTAGAAGTCTGAAAATATTTTTTCGGATTTTGGAACCAAAAAACTTAGAAATCAGGGAAAAGTCAGAGAATTTCATTAGACAGAGGAAGTCAGAAAATTGGAAAATAAAAATGCTAAAGTCAGGGAATTTCCGTAAGGAGCACTTTAAGCAATTTTCATGAATAATCAGGACTTGCCGCATAGTCACTTTTAGTCACATTTTCCTGAAATCACTTTTTTTTTAAAGATTTTTTTTAAAGTCGCTGTATTCACTTTTTAAAATCAAAAGATCACTTTAGTCACATTTTTTTCAGTGAATTTTCTTTTTTTTTTATTATCACACCATTAAGCCTTTCGGGGTAAGCGTGACTCACTCGGTGGGGAGGGGAGTAGTGTGTGGAAGGGGTTATACAATTTTTATATTGATCTAGAATTCTCGTGTTATTTATTTAAATAACACGTTCATTCCGCAGCACTGCTCCGACCCAGGTTGCTGAT
>JAAAKG020137914.1:0-12782 GCA_010014905.2 Druon quercuslanigerum
GTGTTGTTTTCAACACCACCTAAATGCCGAGGTGTTGTGAGCTCAACCCCTACAACACCTGTTTCGCCGCCCCTGATAACAGATAGATGAAACTTTGATTAATGAGGATAGAGGGGGAGAGAGGGTTGAAAGAAATAATGTAATTTTTGATTTTCCATTATTTTTTTATGCTGTCAAAATTTGAAAATTTGATTTTTCAAAAAAATTTAAAAAGTTGTTATGATAATCTGGTAGGGCATTCAAAAAAAGGAACATTTTTCTTTGCTTGACTTTTCTTCATATCGTGTGTTATTTTGCTTAAAATGTTCATTTTCTTGTGTTTTTTGAAATTTTGTAACTGCTATAACTCTGATAATTTTTGTTTTTACGAAAAAAATCATTAGATAAATGGTAGTTCTTTTTGAATACTATGAACATCCGTACAGAGAACTTTTGCTTTTTTAAAAAAAGTGGTCTCCAAAAAAATTTTAAATGCGCACATTTTTTGAATTTTGATCAAAGATTAATTTTTCAAAATGTCATGGTGCTCACAGACTGACAGCCATTTATACATACAGACATACATAAATACATGCAGACATACAGACAGACACATTCGTAAAAACCTGTTTTTCGTGAAAATTTGACAAAAACTGAGGGTGTCAAATTTCACGCAAATCTAATACCTTCTCTGATGAAAATGTAAAAAAATATTTTCTTTTTTTCTACATGCAAATATAAATGTTTTATCTTTCCCCTATTTTATCCCTGTTTGAGATATTTCTGCTGCTGTGATTCATGAAAATAGAAGAAATACACTGATATTTTTTTACCAGGTAATGTACAACTTAAAATTACAAATATGAGTTTCAATAGTTTAAGGCAGTTGTCGTGATAAAAATCAGTTCTATAAAAGAAGAGTTTTTCTATGATTTTAAGAATTAAAATATTATTATTATTATTGATGATATCATTTCAATCGAAAATCATTATTTTTAATGAAAAATTAAAAAACTGTTAAAAAAATATTTGATCAATTTTTTCAGGTTAATTTTTTCTTGCTATTGCTTGTTGCAAATTTCTGAAATATGTTTTAATTTAATAATTAATTACTTATTTTTTCAAGGGAAAAATTGTGTATGGCTCTATTTTTTTAGTTTTAAAAATTGGAAACAGTAGAGTTGTAAGGAATTTTTTCCTCGAAAAAACCATTACCGTTTAAAATTTAACCATTTTAAACAAATTGCTAAGAAGTGATAGTGAAAAAATCAGTTCAACAAAATATTGTTAAATCAATTATTTTTTGTAATTATTTTTTTTAAAGACAATCATGCTTTTTCCTTTATAAGATATGACTAATAACATCACTTCAATTTTTAATACAATAGAAAAATTATTTCTTTCAGCGGCCTGATATTTGGCACAAATACCTTAAAAACAATTTCTTTTCAAAAATTGTGACAATGTGTTCAATTTCAAATTAAAAGCAGTCAATTTGTACGGTTTAAAATTGAATTTTTTTAAATATGAAAACTTTCAACTTTAAGATGTTCAAAATGTAATAACTAACTGTAAAGCTTTCAAAATTTAACAATTTATTTTTAATTCGAAAGATAAAAAATTAAATAGTTTAATATCTGCGACCCTTAACAATGAAAATTTAGAAAAAATATAACAACGATTAGAATCATTTAATGAAATAATTTTGAAATTAAAGTGTTACCAAAAAAAAATTGATTATAATACGGTTTTTATTTCAGATACATATATTCAAAATGGTTCCTTCTAATTTTCAAAATTCAATCATTTAAATGAAGCTTTTAACACTTAGCAATTTCAAATTCAAATTTAAAAACATTTCCAGTAAAGAGTAAAAGTTTCCGTAATTTTAGTAGTTAGAAAAGTGGATAGGCTAGTTTTGAAATTTCTGACGACCAGCCAATAGGGCGGTACAAATAATAAAATATTTGGTGTGCTGTCTCAGCAGCTATTTTCTTTCCTTTGATGAAAAAATAATTTTGCGATATTTTATAATAAAAAAAAGGTTAACCCATTGTCCAAGGCCGTTTAACGCTATTGAGTTCATTTTTGTTGCTTTTATGAGAATGATAAATGACTTACTTAAAAGCAATACATAATGACAACAAAAGACAACAAAATGTTAGGTATTACTGACGATTATTTTAGCTTTATTTCATTCAGAATACTTTTGGGTTTTAGGTTTAGGATTTAGATTATAGTTCTTTAAACTCTCTATAAAAAATTGTAAAATACCGCCTTGTTAAGATAAACTGAGTAACTATTTTACAAGGATGTCAGCAAAATGAGTCTGGGACTTACACTAAAGTGACATCCCCTAATACAAACTAACGCAGAATTTAAAACTTTATTTTTTGAATAAAATGCTATTAAAAAGTTACATTTTGTTTCCTTTTTATTTTAGCATTACAACTTAAAGATAGAAAATGCTTTCTTTAACAGTGTAAACTCAGAAAATTTAGACAAAAAAAAATGTTTCCTGTGTGAAAAAGTGAAATGAATAAAATCTTTTTTTTTAATTTTTAAAAATTTTGTAAATATTTTGTCTAAGGTGATATTTTGAATAAGTCCCGCAGATTTATTTTTTGTTATAACCTTGTAACTTGCTTCACGCAAAAAACCGGTATTTTGTCATTTTTAAAAATTAAGGTTCGTTCTAAAGGCCTAAAATTGGGCCTCAAATTGTCTGCAAATGATTAAAGAAACTATGCAATTTTTATCGAATATTTCTCAAGCCATTCCAAGACTTATCTTATAAGTAATTATGAGACGAATTGTGAAAGAAGAAAAATATCGTTATAAGGGGAATTTTACAAAATTTTAAGCGTAGCTTTCAATACATAGCATACATTTTAACTTTTATGAGTTCATTTTTAATCAGGTAAGGCTGAAAATATCTAACGTGTATGAAAAAATAGACCGCATAAATATTTATTCCCTTCTCAAAGTTGTTATTTTTAAGGTTTTACTTTTAAGGGTAGTGTTCCACCAAACGAGCAAAAATAGGAAAGTGAGACAGCTATCAAATACTCCCATAACTGATGACTGTTTGCATGCGTGAAAATTCAACAGAAATGATGCACGCCCAAATTCCCCCGATTTAGTATCAAGGCCAATGCAAGCTATGCACGAAACCGTTCTTATATCGGGAGTTGAGTATATTTATATAATCCAGAAAGTTAATTTAGAAGGAAAAAATGTACCTATTGCATAAAGGCCAACATCCTCTCCACCATGGGTCTCATCCTTCAAATATTTTCCAGCAAAGTGCTGATAAAATGGATCATTTCTTGTTTTATCTTCCTCAACAGGTCGCCACGTTTGATTAAGATTTGTGGATTCGTTCAGCTTGTGGTACAAGAATCCAGGTCCATTGGCATAACTAAGGGTTTCATAGGGTGTAATATCTTTGGTCTGATTTGCAAAACCTAAAATATCAGAGCCTCTTTGTGGATATCCGTTTAAAGTAAAAGCATGAGAATGATCAGCTGTAACGATTATTAAAGTCTCTTCTCTTTTTACTTCTCGAAGAGCAACCTCGATTGCATCTTCGAAATCTGACAATTCAGTCAAAGCCAATCTGGCGTAGTTACTGTGATGTGCAATATCTATTTTACCACCTTCGACCTGAAAAAATAGTTGTATACTTTTTTAAAAGTCGAGCATTTTTTTTCTAATGCAATACCGACGGTTAGCATCGGACTACTAAGGGACCATGCGTAAATTACGTAAAGAATTTTGATTTTTTTTTATCATACTGTAAAAAAAATATGCATGAAAAGAAAGTCTTGTTTCTAATTTTAAAAATTTCTAATCCCCAAAATTATTCAATATCTTTTATTTTGCTTTGGCTTTTTTACTATTTACAAAAGTAACAGTTTCTAAAGACTTTAGTAAAGAATTTTAATCTTCTAAATTGTTGTTAAAAATAAAAAGTTAAGTTATTTGATCAACGATTTTAGAGAATTGTGTAATCTCGTTTCATTTCATTTTAATTGACTTTCATTATGGTCCCAATTGTTCCTTACAAATAGTTATCTCAAGTGAAGAATTTTCTTTTTAAAATTAACTCCAGAAAAATAAAAACTATCAAATAATAGTTGGAGACGTGTAGGTAATAGTAATGAAATTAAATTGTATGCTTGCATTTACAGAACTATAAAATATAATTATTAATTATAAACTAAAATAAATATTCAAAAAGCAACATCGACTTTCCTTAATCTGTAGATAGATTAATTTTATTTAAGCACAAGATTTCATCCCGGCAGGAAATAGGAGTTAAGAAATAATATCAATAATAATTTATCTTTATTATGAAGTGATTTTTTAATTTTAAAGTTATTTTTTTTAATTAAATAAATAGAACAGGCGGATACTTTAATTTGAATCAAATATTTTTCTGAGTGATTCTGGAATTCTAAGTCTTTCTGATGTTGTCCATTTTCGATAATGATCAAGTTTGCAGATATTTACAACTGAAAATTCACCAACTTGTTTCATTTTGAATTTTTCTAATTTAAAATGAAGAAATTTGAAGATCTTTATGAAACGAGTCTATTTTGAACATTTGCAATTGAAGATTCTTTAATAATTCTTAATCTGTATAATTTGAAAAGGAGTAATTTTGAAAGTTTTTTTTTTAATAGTTCAGTTTTGAAGATGAATTGATTTATTTTCAATTGAAAAGCCTAAGCTTTGTTAATTCTTAATTGTAGATTTAAAAAATTGAATCTCATCAATTTTAAAGAGTTAAAATTGAAAATTCTTGAGTTTTGAAAATATAGAATTGAAAACTATTTAATATGCAAGAATCATATTTTAAAGGTATGTAATGTTAACATTTTTTAACAGTTCAATTTAAAGATTTACTACGGTTGTTTTTTTAAATTTTAATGATTTTTAATTTAAAATTCGTCAATTGTTTGGAATTTGTAGTTCAATTTTGAAAATTTACAATGAAAAATTCTGCCATATTTAAGATTTTCAATTAAAGACTCTTTAATATTTAATGTTTATTATAGAAAATGTTGCAATTTTCATTATTTTTTTAATATTTCAACTTTGAAAATATAAATAAAAAATTATTCAATTTTGGACATTTAAAATTGAAATTTTTTAAATTTTACAGATTTGGAACTATAGAAACTACAATTTTGAACAGAAAAATAACAAACTTTATTTATTTTTTGATAATTCTTAAAAAATTGTACATGTATGCAACATATGTTTCCTGATATTAAAAGGAATATTAATTCACACGTCTCGTGCAATATGTAACTGAATAGAATTTAATAATTGCTGAAACACTGCTAAAATTATTTGAAAAAATTACTTAACTCAGTCGGTGGGGGGGGGGGTTCTAATCCATTTATTGTGACTATAGGTTTTAAAATGAGCATGCTCGTACAAAAAAAATTATTTCATGAACCCGTGAAGATTTTTCAATATTAAATCGCTCAAATGAAAGATAAATTTTGCAGGTCACTTTTTTTAAGTATCGAACTAATAAATTCATTTTATTAGCTCCTGTTAAGAGTTGAACTTGAAATTCCAAATCCCTAAATTTCGAAAAATTTTATCGTAATTCCCACGTGATAATTAAATACCTAAAAGGTGAAATTACTTTCACTAAAACCTATTTAACGCAGAATTTAATAATCTTTCCAGCGATTTTTTGAAAATATTTTTCTCTACATTCTGGACGGCGCTATTACTTTTAAAATTTAAGACTTATTTTTATTCAGTCATTAAATTAGTAGTCCGACAGTATTCTTCGGTAGTGTCTTTATTTTTACAAAATTGTTAATCTAAAAATAAATTGAAAAAATTCTTAGAAATTCTTCTAGTTAAAAAAATCTAAAATAAAAGTTGTAAAATTTGATATAATTGAGAACAGTACTAAAAATTCAGTAATAATTGTGTCAACTCGTCAGCGTTAAATTCGCTTGAAAAGACACATAAACATAATGTGAAATTTTACCCTTTAAATACATTAATAATAAATTGAAAAATAATAATTCAATTGTCTTAATCACAGCCAGACATAAAATGATAAATAATTCGCAGACAATTTATTTAACGTGAGTAAGCAATAACAATTCTCCAGTAATTCCAAAAAGTATGACTCAGCACTTTAAAAACTGCGTTTTGCTTTGCAAGAAAATCATATCAACAATATTTGAATTTAAACCTGTAATTACATCAGAAAAATTGCCGTAAAGACCGCAATTATAATTTTCCTCAGTTATTATTATACTACTAAAAAATCCTGTCATAAAATCATAATTAATTTAAAGATAGAAAATTATTAAAATTAAATTTCTTACGTAATAAAGGAATTTTTGTTAAAGCTTCGAAAAGTGTACCTCCGTTATCTTTGAAACCTCTTACATCGATTTATTTTTATGTTTTGATGCTATAAAAATATCTAAAATGATATTTTTAAGGTCAAGCATTGAAAAACCAATAAACGAGGCTTCAAAAACAAATGAAAAATATGCACACTTATCTAAAAAAAAAATGCACTGGAACTTGGAATTAAGAATGGTTTCAGGCATGATGCAACCTGATGCAACTAACGCGCGGAGAGTGTGGCTCTCTTGCTGCTTGTCACGGCATCAGTTCTCGGAACGACATAAATCCGTACTGCTTAAAACCAAGTTTCAGTGTAATATAAAACTTAAAAAAATATTATCTTACCAGTAATAAAAATCCGTTTTTATTTTTCTTCAGGAGCCTTATGGCTTGCAATGTCATATTAGCGAGGGAAGGAATTTCTTTGGTTTTAACAGCACTGTATGGGACATGACTTGTTCCAAAAATGCCCATAATTTTTGACGTACTTCCTATATCAATAGACATCAGGTCTTCAACATTAGTAACAACTTTGCTACCAGGATTATTCTGATGCCACATATTTGCTAAATTACGTCCATCACTCCTTACACATAAGTCGTCGGCTATTTTTTCAGAAGAAATTCCTAAACATTGTCCTCCACCACCCATTATTACCTGCAATAAAATAATACGAAAGCATTTTTAAAAATTCAATATAAAAATATTGTAATTTTTATGTTTAATGACTATTAACAACGAGATGTTAAATCCCAAATTATTATGTTTACGATCAAATTTTATTTGGGGCTTTCAAATACTATTTCACGATGCCAGGGCGGGGGTAAAGAGTTTTTCGACCATTTATGACTTAGGAAGGTAGGAATTACGGCAGAATGTGACATCACACATGGAAAATATAAATGCAAGTATTAATTTTATGAAATGTTCATAAATAATCTTAACAATTTAGTTGAAGATTGATCTAATTTGTTGAAAATTCATTTTTTATAATTTTTTTCTTATTATACTTGTTCTATTTTTTGATAAAAATTGATCGTTTTTAGTATAAATTCGGCAATTAAATTTTTCATTGAGAATTCATGTTTTCGGTTGAAAACGCAACTATTTCTTTGAGAGTTGAACTATTTTATCAAAAATTAATTTTATTGGATGAAAATGGAAATATTCTGTTTTATCTGAAAATGTAACTATTATATTTTTTGTGCAAAATTTAGCATTTTTAGTTGATAATTCAACTACTTCGCTGAAATTTGAACATCTTCGTTAAACCTTCCGTTTATTAATTAAAGATTTAACTATTTTTCTGAAAATTCTTCTTTTGTTTTTTCGTGGAAAAATAATATTTTTTACAGTTTGGTTAAAAAATTATGTATTTTGTTGTAAATTTATATTTTTCCATGGAAAATTAATCTTCTTGACTAAAAACACAGGTAATTGATTGAAAGTTCAACTACTTTATTAAACATACATTTTATTAATTGAAGATTGAACTATTTTGACGCATATTCTCCTTGCTTTTTGATTAAAAAATAATATTTTTAACTCAAAATTGAACTATTTCATTATTGATTGAAAATTGATCGTTTTTAGTTTAAAACTCAACAGTTTGGTAAAAAAAAATGTATTATGTTGTAAACTCGTTCTTTTTCGTAAAAAAATTTTTCATCTTAATTAAAAATTGAATTACTTTGTTAAAAGTTAAAATACTTTGTTAAAATATTATTTTTAAACTATTTTATTATTTATTTCTGTGAAAATTAATTTTGGTAATTTAAAACTTAACTATAATATTTTTGGTTCAAAATGTCTCGATTTTAGATAAAAATTGATCTATTTAGTTGAAAATTGAATTATTTTGATAAACATTTATTTTACTGGTTGAAGATTGAATTGTTTTGCTACAAATTCTTTTTGTTTTTTGGTTTTAAAATAATATTTTTAACTCAAAATTGGACTTTTCAATTATTGATTAAAAATTTATCGTTTTTAGTTAAAAATTCAACTTTTTGGTAGAAAATTAATGTTTTGGTGGAAACTTTAAATTTTTTTATAGAAATTTTTCTACTAATATCTAGAGAATTCAACTTTTTAGTTTAAAAATTTTTAAATGTGGAAAAATCTTTTCTGGTTCGTCTGGTTGGCTTAAAACTTCATCTCTTCTGATAGAACAGTCATTTTATTCATCTTTTTGGTGCAATTCGACTATTTTTCATTAAAAAATAAAAATATTTTTTTGTTTAAATATCAATTATTATTATATTTCCCGTTGAGAATTAATCTTCATTTATTGAAAATTTTAATAATGTCTTAAAAAGAAGTCCATTTGGTTTGAAAATTCATGCCTTTTAGTAGAAATGTTATTTTTTTTTATGAACAATGTAACTATTAGTTTGAAGAATAATCTGTGTTCATTGAGGATTCAAATAATTTGTTGACGATTCGTCTGTTTGGATTGAATTCAACAATTTTTTATTTAAAATTAGAGTATTTTTTAATAAAAAATATTAATTATTACATTTTTTGTTGAGAATTAATATTTTTTGATTGAACGTTTAAATACTTAATTGAAAGTTAAACTTCGTTTGTTAAAATTTTTTTTTTAAGATTCACCACTTTAGTTAAAAATTCAATTATTTTGTAGAAAATTCGTCTTTTTGGTTTGAAGATTCTACTATTTTGTTAAAAATTCAACTGTTTATGGTTCAAGTTAATTCTTTTTCATTTGTCAATTCAAAATTGGGTTTAAAATTCATTTTTGAAGGTTCAAAATTTCAATTTCTTGTTCAAAAATTCACCTTTTTTGTTTAAAAGTTCAACTTATTGGTTCTGAGCGCAACTGGTTTTGGTCCAAAATAAATTTTTTCTATCCATTTGTTTAAAAAATCATCTTTCTTAGTTAAAAGTTTATATTTTTGTAGTCAAAGTCAACTGTGTTTTGAGACATTCAAATTTTTAACTAGTAGATTCAAGTATCTTGTTGAAAACTTATCCCGTTTGATAGAGTTATTTTTTTTCATTTGAAAATTCAGACTATTTTTTGGATATGAAATATATTTCGACTATGTCTTATATTTTTGTAAAAAATCATATCATTGTCCCAGTTTTGAGAGTTAGCATTTTGGGCATTTTAGCCGTTTATCAAATAAAATCGAAGAAAAAAATGTTTACTTGAAAGGCGGGGTGGGAATTTCAATGTGTAGTTTGTAACGTAGTTTCTAAGAGCTATAATTTGAAAAATTATTTTTTTATTTAAATAAATTTTTAATTCAATTCAGGGCGACCTTTTAATGCCAATATTTAAGGCATTTAAAAATTTGGATGCAAAGGAAAAGATAGATTTTATTTTGCACAAAGGTGCCGTTCAATATCTATGTCGAGCTATTTTGAAGACTTTTTTCACGATTTTTTACGAAAATAGGGGAGAAAAGAGGGAATACAATCCTATAAATCAAATGAATACATAGTTGATACCATATTGAATTGAATGTATGAGACGCTTAAAAATTTCAAATCCTATTGTATTGAATTTTCAAACAAATAGTTGAATTATCAAACAAAAAACATTATTTTTCTATAAAAATAGATAGATTTTCCAAAAAAGAGTCCAATTTAAACTCTAAAAAGTCAAATGTTTCAGAAACTAGTTGACTTTTGTATAAGAAAAGATGAATTTTCAATTGAAAAAGATGATTTTTCATAAAATAGTTAAATGTTCAACAAACCAAAAGTAATACGAACTTTCTAAATAATAATCTTCCATTTTTAAATAACTTTCAACCTAAAAAAACGAGGTTTTAACAAAGAAGTTATAACTTCAATCCGAATTAGTTTAATTATCTGTCAAAAAGATTAATTCTCAATGAAAAATATAATATTTCATCTAAGAAAATAAGTTAATTGATTAGCTGTTAATTTATAATACAATGTACGATATATATAATATATAATATACAGTACAATATATAACAATTAATTTATACAAAAAAATCCTTGCTTTAAATTTAAAACAGGGCAACTCAACCAAAAAGAAGAGTTTTCAACAAAAGAGTTCAATTTTCCACTAGAAAAGATGTTTTAGGCAAGAGCGAAAAAAATTTTTAACCCAATGATTGAATTTTCAAACCAAAAAGGTCAATACTCCGGAAAACAGTTTAATTTTGAAACCATAAATATGAATTTTCAGCCAGAAAGTTAACTCTTAAATGAATAGTTAAATTTTTGACTAAAAATGTCCATTTTCAACCAAAATAGACGAATTTACAATAAAATACAAAAATTTTCAACCAATAATGGAATATTTCAATTTTCAGTGCAAAAATTAATTTTTATTTAAAGAAGTTGAATTTTTTACCATATGGTCGAATTTATAAATAAAAAATATTAACCTCTAATAGAAAATAGTTGGTTTTTTTATCAAATATCTAAGTTTTCAATCCAAAAGAACGAATGTTATATTCAAATATATGAATATTCATCAAAACAGTTACATTTTTAAAAAAATAATTCAATTTTTAACAAAAAAGTTAATTTTTTCACAAATTATATAAAATTTAAACTAAATAGTGGCATTTTTAACTTAGATTATGAATCTATAACAAAAAAGTAACGAATTTTTCGAGAAAAGTTAAACTTTTAACTATATTGTTGAATTTTTAATTAACGAAGGTAAATTCTCTAGAAAACAGTCAAATTTTTAACCCGTGAGTATGCATATTAACCAAAAACTTCACTTTCAAACAAATAGTTAAATTTTCTACACAAGTAATAAAATATTCGAATTTTGAAACTAAGACCAGCTTTTTTTACAAATCAGTTGAACTAAAAGCGATCAATTTTTAACCAAAAAAGTCAAATTTACAATAAAATACATACATTTTCAACCAATAATGGAATGCTTAACATTTCAGTAAAAAAATTAATTTAAAAAAAAAGAATGAATTTTCAATAAAATAGTAAATATCCAATCAATAAAATAAGTGTTTAACAACAAAATCTAACTAAGTAGTTGAATTTTCAACCAAAAAAGATTGAGTCTCAATGAAAAATAGTTGAATCTTCAACTAAAAACGATATATTTTCAACGAAAAATAGAATATGTAAATTTTCAAAAACAAAAAAAAAAAACTTAAATCTTCAACTAAATATTAGAACTTTTAACCAAAAGAGATTACCTCTTATCCAAAAATGTAATTACTAATTTTCATTTTTTCAAGCACTTCAAAAACGTGTTATTCACATTTATACTTTCCATGTGTCATGTCACGTTCTGGGTTATCCCCCCTCCCACCAAGCAGTGTAACGTATAGCTTTTAACGAAGCCAAAGCAAATGTTTATATTTTTGTTACTTAATTAGTTATTAAATATAAATTTAACATGTTTTACTACCTTGAAATTTTTTCCTGGTGCATCTTCAATTAGTTGTCTCGCAATATCTTTTACACATTTTCTGTGTTCCCTGGGAATTGCAGTTTCACATTCCCAATCCCTGTTGTTAACATGGGCATAAAGAGCACCGGGAGTTGCATGTGTAACTCGAGTAGTTGTTACGAATCCTGAAATACAAAAAAAAATTTGACAGTTAATTTTTTTAACGACTGAGTCGTTAAAAACTACTCAAAGGTCATAATTTAAGAATTCTTCATTTTTAAACGAAATTTGCAATTTGTTCATTTTTAACGCTTCAAGTTTGAAGTACCACAATGTTTAAAATTATATAATTTGAACGATAAAAATGAAGTGTTTTTTTAGAGAAATCACATTTTTTCATTTTAAAAAATCCGTGCAGTCACTTTAAATATCACTTTAAACTACATGATATGATACGTATTAATAATATATTAATCATCTTTCAAATTTCTGTAAATTCAAATAAACAATTAGAGTTTAAATCCACATTTATAAATCAGTTCAATTTTGGAAGCCTTGAAACTAAATTTTATTTTTTTATTCAAATGCCTAAAATCGAAAAGTTTTTGTTTGAGATTAACGAAGTAATTTCTTAATTTTTAGGGGTTCCAAATGTAACAATGCTCCAATTTCAAATTAAAATATTAAAATCCTCATAATAATTTCACTATTAAATCTTTCAAAATTGAAAATTTTCATATTAAAAGCTTTGATAGTCAGTTTTTAATGTAATAATTCTATATTTTAGTATTCTACATGGCTTGGTTTTAAATTTAGTCAGTTTAAAATTAAATAGTCTTGGATTAAAATGTTCTAAATTGTTTAGCTTTAATTAAAAATGTAAAAAATTGTCCGGTTTCTTTAATTCATCGAAATTGTAGAATATCACATTGAATAATTTTTAAACAATGAATAATTTTAATTTGAATTAAAAATTACTGATGAGCAGAATCAAAAGTATAAGAGCGCCCCAATCAAGCACCACCTCTGTGCGTGG